>JABXWE010002934.1:0-72349 GCA_014611495.1 Limonius californicus | reverse complement strand
ATGCATATTTACTGAGATATATACAATATTCCATACTTTTCGGACACCCTGTATAAAATGTAGATGAAACTTATATATAAAACTTTGAACACTTTGTAAAAAAACATAATGTAACATATCAAAAAGTCCATCACACCTTCAAAATATAGGTGAGATGGACCACGCACAGGAGGAGAGATGGACTGAGACAAACAAACCTACGACCACATACAAGATAATTTATCCAATCATCAGTTCTTCTTGTTTTCCTGGAATCTCCTTGCATGCTGCACATTCATTTTTGTAATCTTCAGCTTCTGCTGTATTGTCATCATCTGATGAGTCTTTTAATACGATTTCTGTAGAACTGTTGAATGAAGAAGGAGATCGTTTTCTACGCTGTGAAGTAGTTTTCATTGTGGTCACTTTTTTAATTTGTCCAGTTTTAATGGCAACTTTTGACTTTTTTGTACATCTCTTTTTTACGTTAATTTGTTGTCTTTTGTTAATATTTTCTTTTGAAGTAACAAGAGTAGCAATATTTCTTCCCCGTTTAGGGGCGTTTTGTACGCAGATGTTAAAGGTATTGGGGAAATGGTTTCTAGGAGTTTACCGGGTGTTCCTTTTTTCCCTTCCTCTAAACTTTCTTCTCCTGCTTGGTCTTGATTATCTTCTTGTTCTTTCAGTGTTTCATCTTGTCTTTGGGATTGATCATGTGATGTTCCAGCCTGTTACGTACTTGAGTCTTCTGTGGAAATGCTGGCTTTACTGTTATTAATGTATGCTTAATCTGGAATAGTCTCAGAATTGAATAGCACAAGTCCGGTAGCACGAAATGCCGATACTGCATTTTCCACAGTAGCAGATTTCTACCATGATTCTACAGGAAGTTTTCCAAATTGTGGCATTTTTATCATTCGTCCAGGATTTGTTTTCATGAAACGGCGACATGCACCATAATAGAAGGTCTTTAGTGATTTAAAAGACGCTCGATCTAAGGGCTGTAGGTAGAGTGTGGTATGTACAGGTTGACAGAGCAATACAATATCATTTTGTTCCGCGAATTCCAGCAGCTCTAGATTAGTAGTATGAGAAGTGTGGCCAACGAGTGTTAGGATAACCTTCCCGGGCATTTTTCTAGGTGAAAAGTGCGTTAGTAAACTTTCAATGAAAATATCAGCTTTAATGTAGGCCGATTTTTCAGACATTCTAAGTGCAGATTCCTCCCAGATCCGTCTTATTTTTCCCTTTAAAAATACAAAAAGGGGGAAGAAAAACACCTTCTGCATTACAACAAGTCATAACACTAATTGTATCTCCTTTTTCACCTAAACTTTTTTTATGTGAATCACTATTTCTTTCCACGTCCTGCCCTAGTAATGAGTCTGGCCAAAGACAATCATTCTTAGATATATTATTCGAGTACATTTTTCTCAATAGCGTAGTTTAAGTTATTCCAAAGGTTCTCCCTGCTTCATTAATCCCCATGCCTGTTTCTCTGACTGCCTTTACTGCATTTTCTAAATTTTGACCGGTCCATTCCTCTGTAGTTGGTGCATCTTTCTTTCTTTTATAAATATTAGGCATGTCTGTAATATAAGAAAAAATCTAAATCTCGAGCACAATTGCATTCCGAAGAGAAACATCCGAATAAAATTTTATTATCCAACAAGACGGTGCTACCAGTTGCAGTCAGATCTATCAGAGTACATCAGCAAATCGTTTACTAATAAGATTCTTTTCAATTAGTAAATTCCCTGTGAATTACGAGTATCTAAATCTCGAGCACAATTGCATTCCAATGAGAAATATCCGAATAAACTTTTATATTACAACACAGTGGTGCCAGTTGCAGTCAGATCTCTGACCGTGGATGAGCAGTTCGGTTACTAATAAGACTGTTAAATTAATAAGTTCCGAGTATATTACGAGTATCTTAAACTCGAGCACAACTGCACTCCAACAAGAAAAATCCGTATAAAATGTTATTTTCCGACAAGACTACCAGTGCTACCAGTGCATTAGCAATTCGATAACTAATAAGATTCTCTTAAATTAGTAAATTCCCTGTGAATTACGAGTATCTAAATCTCGAGCACAATTGTATTACAATGAGAACTATGCGAATAAAATTTTATATCCTAACAAAACGGTGCTACCAGTTGCAGTCAGATCTCTCAAAGTGTATTAGCAATTCGTATGCTAATAAGATTCGGTTAAATGAATAAGTTTGTTATGTTCATTTTAACATTTGCCGCTACACTTGAATTAATTCCGTAATTTGTTTGCCGCTTGGTCAGAATTAATAACGTTATTTTAATTGTGGTCTTATTTTGGGTTACCGTTTCGCTATTTTGTTTTGTCTTTCGAAGTTTGAGATGTGTTAACAGTTCCTTTGTGTCAAAATCGCAGACTCTTGTTTTTTTTCCGCGCTCGACCTCGAACGCTTCCCAGAATTCACGTGTTAAAAATTCCTTCTAGAACGTCTTGCGTAACATTTCAAGATATGGTGTAATCTTGAGGGGAGAAGTGCAGGTCCCCATTACATTTTGAAGTTAGTCGATCTTCCACCTGTCTCCGCTCCGGACCTTCCCAAAATTACATCTCTAGGGGAGGGCCGTAAATATATCGAGTGCTGCAAGTGTCGGATTTTGAGTTTTGTTAAGGGGTATCTGTTATATGTGTTCCGTTTCGCTGTTGTACCAAGGAGTATTTAACAGACCGTCGGCTACTGCCGGATTTAATAGGAATAACTTGATTCAACCTCAGTAAAAGGCAATTCTTTGGTGAATTGACCAATCGCCGTTTCGGCGGATTAACTTCGAAACCAACTCCCGTCGCTCTGCGGTTCTCAGTTGTGTGCTGAATGCATCAAATTTCCGGGCCCCTGGATGTTGACTTCCTTCCACCCAGGCTTCAGGGCCGTACCCATGGACTTTATCATCATCTTGTGAACCAGTATCGTGCTGGCCGCTCCTATTCTCCGAAAATTCAAGGTAAAAACGAAAGTTTTGTTTTGTGAAGCGAAAGCCTACGTGCAACTTATAAAATTCAATATCATTGAATCTTTTTTTTTGGTATCTGGAAACAGGAAGCGACCTTCACTTGTGGACTGTATTTGAAGTATAAAGTATGAGAGAAATTTTGTTTTATAGGTTGTAATTTTCCTGTAAACCCTACGCCGTTGGCCACACAGATTCATGACAACATAAATATTGTGCGTCAATAGCGGCGAGTTTTTTTGAACGTTCAAGAATTAAAATTCTGTAATTTAAACTTTTTGGTGTTATAACTTGTCATTTCGTTGTATTGTCATATGTCAAACATTTCATTATATGTGTTTTAAAGTTCACTGTCTCTTATTGTGTCTTTTGTACCTGCTGGTGTAAGAATTTTGCAAGCTTTAAATATATAGGTGGAGGCACAAACACGGTAAGTTCCGTTCCCGTAAGCTGCTGGCTTCTCGGCCTTCCACGAGGACCTACAATTAGCTGGATTTGGAAGGTGGCGCCCACTTATTTTGACTCGCCCTGTACACAACTAAAGGTTTTCTCCCATTAGCGATTTTCACGAACTCCCCCTACTCCTCTGAGCTAAGCTGTGGGCCTCTTCCATCCGCTTGTTTACGGGTCGTCGAAAAGGCTCGATTGGCCTGTAACAAATTGTCGCCGCAACTTTGGTCTTTTTTTTTGCGACCATAACAAGTTTCCTGTATATTACGAGTATCTACATCTCGAGCTCAATTGGATTCCAATGAGAAATATCCGAATAAAATTCTGTATTCCTACAACACGGTGCTACCAGTTATAGTCGGATCTGTTAAAGTGCATGAGAAATTCATTTGCTAATAAGATTCTGTTAAATCAATAAGTTTCCTGTGTATTACGAGTATCTAAATCTCGAGCACACTTACATTCCAATGAGAAACTTTATTTTATATTCCAAGAAAAAGGTGCTAGCAGTTGCAGTCAGATCGCTCAACGTGGATGAGCAGTTCGTTTACTAATTAGATTCTGTTCAATTTATAACTCCCCTGTATTTTACGAGTACCTATCTTAAACTTGAGTACGATTGCACTCCAACCAGAAAAATCTTTATAAAATTTTATTTTCCACCAAGTCGGTGCTATCAGTTGCAGTCACATCTGTTATAGTGCATGAGCAATTCGTTTACTAATAAGATTCTGTTAAATTAGTAAATTCCCTGTATATTAGGAGTATCTTAATCTCGAGCATAATTGCACTCTAATAAGTAAAATCCCTATAAAATTTTATTTTTCAACAAGACGTTGCTACCAGTTGAAGACGGATCTGTCAACTTGAGATTAGGATACGATAAGATTCCGTTAAATTAGTAAAATTCCCTGTAGATTACAAGTATCTTAAATTCGAATATCATTGCATTCCAACAATAAACATCCGAGTAACATTTTATTTTCCAGGACGGTGTCCCTTATTGCAGTCCAACCCATTTATTTTATAGATTTGAACATATTCTTAATTTCGATGTATATGATCCAAAACTTGAGCACAATTCCTACTGTTAAACTAGGAAACTAAGATGTAAGTAAATTAGATTTTATTGAATTAACAGCGCTGTATGCTGACATGTTGAAATGTTTCTACTGAAACAGGAAATCCGTCTATAGCTTTGCGTTTCCCATTTTCCCCACTCATGGTTCAATGTACCCGTTATTCGCGATCCCCACTGACCTTTAACCCTTTATTTCCGCATAATGATCGTAGGAAGAGTCGTTACTTTTGTAAATACCCTCCTAATCTCGCGCAGGCCTTCGATCCGAATCACCGCCATACAAAACAATGAATTTTGAGCTTTGCCATGAAAAACACGTTCTGAATATCCCCGGAAGAGGACATCCTATGCAGATGCTGTTTCTCACGGATGAGGCCGCAAAACAAACAGGTCGGCCATGGAATGTCGTGAAACGATCATGATAGCGTACTTCATGAAACTCTACGGTTCATGAAGACAGAAAAGCGTGTTCTGCGGCTTGCTGACCCAAAAACGCGAGATTAACAGGCAAATAGCTTGTCAACGTCTTGAACTTTGCAAAGATTTAATGCTTTGCAGGATTTTAAGAGCGCGATGAAATAAAACCAGGACAATGTTATTCTAAGATCAAGCACTGCTACAGCGTTTATTTTTTATTCTCTTTTATGGACTATTTACGGCATGAAAAGTTAATGGAAATTGGTTTTCACAAACACAAAAGAAAAGTTATTACGTTATTACATCACATACATAATTTATTTTAAATAATCTTGTTCCAAATTCGTAATTCTCGATATTTCTAAGATGTGTTGGTGTCGTTGCATAGTTGTAATTATTTTTCCTTGATTTTAGAGTTTAACTATTCTTCTTTAATTCTCGTAATTTAATTGCCATTTATTAACAATTTCCATTAGTGGTATTTCCTGTTGTTTAAAATTTCCGTTAGTTACACTTTCATTATTTAAGAATTGCACTTGTTCAATTTTTAGTTAACCGTTATGTAGTAACTAATAAATTATGTTTACGGTTATTGCCGAACCTTCCGAGACCTGTGACACGTTGCAGGGTGGGGGGGCGAGTTTAGATAGGATTGAGGAAACAGGGCCGTCAGTAAGTCAACGTGTTCTCACACTAGTGCAAAGTTCACGTGTCCGTTATGACCGGATAACATTATGTATGTTGATTAACTGTAGAACGCAATGAAGTGTACCTATGGTGGTACTACCTGTAAGGTGGTGTAGATGAGCTCTTGGCATGTACTGTAGTAGTTGTTGTAAGAAGCTGTAGGTAGATTCCGCTTTTGCTTTTAATGGTGTCTGCCGCTTAATGCTTAGAGGGTTGGAGATCCCCCCTAGTCATTCGGCCACACCTCGACTTGTGCAGCAAGCGCGGTAGCCAGTGCTCTGCATTGCACTTTTCAGGGTGGCCTGTGGAGAGCCTTTTTCTCTATCTTTTCCGTGTACACAATGCCATGAGTACGCCCCTTGCTTGTTGGTAACATTCTATTGCGCGATGCCTGTTACATGTTACGTACCTGACAGCATCAAGTAAAAACGGCGCTGTCAAGGTCACCCACCCTTAAATGGGAACTACCAGGGACGCTCCTGTCGCTCTGCGGTGAGCTACTAGATGCTACGTGGGACTACATAGAAATATAGAAACAGAAACACTAAAGTAGTAATGTATTGTTGCTTGTGTTTCATACTTTAGTACTGAAATGGGGCTTGGTTAGTTGTGTGTTTACTTTATGAGTGCTCCGCGTTTTTAAACTTGATGAGTACACGTAATTTGTAAAAATTCCCACGTCCCGTACTGGCGAAAACGGCCCTTCCTATAATATTAATCTCCTTAACAGCGTTATAATGCTGTGAAATAGTAAACGGTTTAGCTATTAGCGTTATTACTCATTTAAAGCGCTTTCGAAAACATTTCTTAGATATTATAGTGGATGTCGGGTTTGTAACTTGGGACACATTGCGCTATAAGAATTGTGACGTTCGGCCGCTTTTATAGAACGCACACTGCATACGCGATGTTTATTTTTATTGAACGCACCCCGTGTGCGCAATGTTATTTAGATTCCTGCAAACACAGCATTAATCTGAGTCCTTCACATTGTTAAGTGCTGGGAAAAGACAGAAGTCAGACTACAGCTCTCGACCTGAGTGTTACGCAGATTTAAAATTATTCCCGGAAGTCCGAATAAGTGTAATTTACCAATAGGTATTTACTTTGGCTTTGTAAGGTACCATTCACAGTACGTTCGAAAAAGGGGAATATTCGATTTCCCAAAAATTCCAAAAGTATCGCTGAAAGTAGCGATTTGGGAAATTACTTCGTGTGATGCAGTATTGAAAAATCTGCCAAAAACAAGCGGTTTCGAGAGAAGCAACTGTAGAAACTCCAGCACTACGCTCAGAAACTGACTCAAGCTTTACACCCCTCTGAAGGGCCAATTTTTCATCGAAAAAGGTAAATTTTCAAAATCTTTGTGAGCCTCGCTTAACTGTTCCATTTACTTTATCGAGGAGGAGGCCCGCCTGAGACGACGCCGTTGATTGTGCAATCCTGTAAATCAGTTTCTATTTTGAATGTTTTATTCGAAAAACTTTAGCGATATATGAAAACACTGCGTGTACAAGGCCTTTCTGCAATATCGTTTTTTCAGGTATTATTAACTTAGATGTAATTGTTCTGGGGTTTATCTGCGCGTGACTCTTTGTTTAATATTAAGATTGTTCGTTTCAAACTGTGTTAATCAAATGCCTTTTTTTTTACACTCAACTCTTATTTTATTTTGATCTTTATTAAAAGTAATATACAGGTTCCTGTAAGGACAGCTGAGAGTGATTGCTGCGCCCCTTTGTTTACGGGGCTAGCAACTTCACATTTTTTATTACGAACAATTGCGTGAAAAGGTAAGCTCCATCATGCACAACTTTCGGATTGGCCGTTCAATGTAACGTGGAGATTGAGCAGTGCCGGATCTCATGATATTCCCGTTGGCACCCTCACTTATTACGATTTTATCCCGAATTTTGATCATATTTAAGCGCGGTGTATTTTACAAGATGAACCCCCCCCCTTTCACCTTTTGAGCTACGCTAGGGCATGCCGTCGTTTATGTGTCACAATTCCGTTTAAGCTCGTGGCAGAATGTAGGAATAGAAATCCAAGGAAAAAATCCATGGAAAAAAAAACCTCTGGAAAAGAATCCAAGGAACGAAAATTCAGACAAATAATAATTAATTTTAATACACCTTATTTTGTCTTCTTTGTCAGAACCCCAAGACGGTATTACAGCAATTTCATTTGATCAGCTGTCTCTCCTAATTACAATTTTTTATTAATGTTCACAGTCACAGAATGATCTGGCAAACAATATTCGAGAAACGGTGATTTCATCCTTGAACGTGGTTATCCGTGCTTTCCTATCCAGCAATCGTTGTCGCATGTATATTCCCGGTTTCTTCTAGGGGTTAGATGGGTGCAATATTCAGAATCTCAAAGGCGCTGCTCCACTTGGAGTATCTATCCGGCAGAAGCTCTCATGTAGCTACAAATATAGTGTCAAAACAGTCGACCAAATTAATTACCAATATTATTCTTATGGATTTATTTTCTTATGGATTTTTTTCCGTAGATTATTTTCTGGATTTGTTTCGGTGGAATTTTTTTTGTGGAGGTACCCGCGCTGTAATTAGCAACTGTATCCACTATTTATAATTACCACCGTTTACAAAATTTGTGATTTTAATTACTGCTCAATATAGAGTTTAATTAACCCAATTCGTCTTGAACTATTTCGATTTAACTATCGTGTATTATAACTGTTGTTACTGGGCCAAATGTCTTGATTAGTTTATATATTTACTCTAGAGTTTAACGTATTGTGCAGGATATTTAGTAATGGATATCAATTGGTCAAAATTCCCATCGGGTAGAATTTCTGTAGCCTACAAAATTGCCTTATATAAATTTAGAGATTTCAATGTTTAAAATCTAAGTTGTTTCAAGTTTTATTTATTATATATGCTGCTGCGTTGACTAGTTCTATTAATTTATTTATTCAAGCTAGAGTGTAACTGAGTTTTACATATTTCCTTGATGGTGTAGCGTAAACACCAAAAATTCGCGCGTTGGGTTCATTATCCGTTAGTAACTTTCGGCTGTTACAATTTTCATGGTTTAACAGTTTCGTTACTTACATTTCTAATTGCTTAAACAACATTGTTTACAATTTTCAGTATTTTAATATTATTAATTTATATTTGTGTTGATTTTAAGATGTAGATAGTAATTTATGAAGAAATGTGAAACAAATAAAAAGCAGGCTGTAATTTGAAAATGTTTACTAAAAGAAACTGCTAGGAAATTGTAATATTAACGAGGTCTTTTATTAAACGAAAGCCCAACGCGTCTATATTATCCTTACCAAAACAGTTGCCTGATAAAGAAGTTTTTAAAGCGCGTGTCTCATTTTCATATTCTCGTATTTCAAACTAAACGCAATAGTTCCCTAATTACACTCGCCCTGCAAATTAACGAGCCGCCATTGAGCCATTGAAATTACACTAATCACCAAATCCGCATTCACATCAGCGCAAGTATAATTCATTACGAATAGAAAACAAATTTACACGCCGACATAGAGGTAATTGTAATTTGAAACGGGCATTCCGCAATCTGAACCTAAGCTTAATCGAAAGTTTCTCCGAGCTGGTGGAAAACCGGGAGAAGGCTTCGTGCTCTTCTCGTATTACAGTTTTGTGGTTATACTATTACTTTGATAAAATTGTGTCTCTGGAATAACACTGCAGGGAGCTACTTGGAAATTGTATGTATATCTCTCCATCCATTCGTTTCGTGATCATATAAACCAACGACAGCAAGAATAAATACTCGAAAATGCTTGTTTATTTATGACCTTGCCTTTTCCCACTTACGTAACGGGCCAAAGATGCGGTCCTGGGATTTAAAGGAAGTCGATAAATTCGAACAGAGGGTCGAGTGCACATTTTGGAACATTAACTGGAAAAAAAGGTAGAGAGGACTTCAACAGCAATAACTACTCACAATTTCTCTTTAGCAATCATGAGTGTTCGCCTACAAACACGATTGTCCACTTTGTCAAATTCTTATTGTTGCGAAGCTAAGAGTATGTAAAAGTACCTTCAATAAACTCACGTTCACGTTGTTAAATGAATGCGGTATTAATTCATATAATCACCATTAAACAGAAAAATTGCTCGTACTGTTGTTTGTTCTAATTTTTTGTCATATTTAATAAAATATTTATAAAGCATTATAACCGGATATTACATGCAAACTATTTTACATTCTCTAATAAAGCAATACAATTTGTATATAATATTTTAATAGAAATATTCACATACAACATACATTTGCTAGCTTCGTTTAAAGTGTGGCGGCTGCCGGTTTTAAAGGTAAATGCAAACCAGATACTCAACAAAAGGGGTATTAAATAACCGGTGGTAATAAGCAGCTTTCGTCAATCTGAGTCACTTTGTAACTAAACTTGAGCTTCTCCGAAATTTGCTCATGGGACAAGTGAAGGGCTTTGGCAGTCAGCCGGTTTTACACGAAAGTGCAAACCAGATACACTGAACAATATGGTTTTATGTAACCGGTGCTAATAAGCGACTTGAGTAAATCTGCAAACTGGTGACGAGACTTAAAAATTCTCCGTACCTTTATCATTGGAAAGCCGAAGATTATTAATTATTATCTACAGTGAGTGTTTACAGACGAATTAGGCCCATTTCTGAAAGTTTCTCCATTGCCCTCTATTACTTGCTTTGATTTTCCAGTTGTTCCATTGTAGCCTCCATCCGTCTTCTTTTTGGAAGACCTACTCTTCTTATACCCTCCATCTCTCTGTTCAGGACGAATTGACATTCTTTCATTTTCCAATTTAACATGTCTCAGCCATCTTAATCTTTGTGCCTTTATTGCTTATCTAATCCGCGGTTGTCCATCATGTTCATTACTTTTTCATCTCCTCCATTTTATCTACTTTCTTCCCTCCAAATATTCTTTTAAGGATCTTCCGCTTCCATATTTTAAGGCTATTCTGTTCTTTTTTGGCGAGGACCAATGTTTCTCACGCATACACCGTAGTTGACCTTATCACCGTTTTATACAGCCGTACATTTGTAGCTCGCGACACGAATTTAGATTTAAACACGTCGTTCAACGAACCCTTCAATGTTTTAGCGTTTGTTGCGCTAAATAAATATACACCGTGTGTGTAATAAAAGATTTAATGATAAACGAATTTAATAACGACAACAGAAAATAATAATAACGAAATATCCACAACTTCAATTGGAACTAGAATACCATCGACCGCTCTGTAGTAGTGCCGGTGGAAGAGTGATGGTCTGCTACGTTCGTTTGATTTTGCCGTTTCTTACGGATGAAAGTATTATTTTACTCGCCGCTCCGTATTCGACTACTATCTTATTATTTCCCGAATACAGATTCGTGGACCATTTTTTTGTTATCCTAGAGAAATGCCGATGAATATTTTGCCTACGCGCTTGACTGTGAACGTTTGCTAAAAATTTCCTATCCTTGAGAGAGCTCTACATGTTAACTTGTTCTAGAATTCTTGCAACATATTTCGTAATATGTTGAAATACTTTCAGTTCTTGCATATTGGCGTTGCGTTTTTTAGGGAGTCGACTTAAGATCTCCTTTCGACCCGGTTTATTTGCTAAGAACTCAGCGTCGATGGCAAGTACTGCGGCTAGAGTTTCGATGGGTGTCGGTTGCGTGAATTTTCGTATCGCTGTTATCACCGTAGGGTGCACAGAATCAGTGACAAGTGTCGGATTTAAGAATTACCTGGATTTAACCCTTAGAAGGCAATTCATTGCGAATTTGTTTATTGCTTTTGTGAATTAATATTGAACCCCTTTTCTGACCCTCTGGATGTGCCGCTACTACGACAAACGCTTTGGAAGTTTGTGCGGCTAATATTTTGTTCCCGATTGGCAAAAACATCTAACGATGTTTTCCGAATAAATTCCTTTGTGATTGTACAAGGTTATGCAATCTCAGATGGAGTCTCGTTGGTGTGTATGTGTATGCATCGCCCGTTTCGTAATCTAACACCCAGGGGCGTACTTGAAATTTTTCCAAGGAAGAACCTAGGAACACCCCAAATTGTGCCTTTCTCTCGCTACCTAAAGAAAACTAAGGTAAACTGACCAATGTACCATACAGTGATTGTTTTCCCCTGTTTACCACTGCTTCGTTCGTAAATACAAAACAGAACAGTTTACATCCCTTGTTTTTTAAAAGTGAGGCAACCTTCAGTTGCCCATTGTTTTATTACCTGTTAGGGGCAAAATGTAATTAATTTGTAAACTCGAACATCGCTGGCTGCTTAGACCTGTTGGTTTCTTCTTCTTCATTAGCCCCCTGTTGACCATCCTGGAACATAGGCCTCTCCCACCTGAAGCCATTGGTCCCTGTTCTGGGCACTTCTCCTGTTTGTTCAGTAAGGTAAATATCGTAAGCCAGTGGCGGCGAGCTCTTTGGTTTGGACGTCCCAACTTCCCGTTTGCTCACCTACTTACCGTTTTGAATGTATTTTTTTTGTACTATGTGTGTTACCAATTTCAAGCAATATTTTTCATAAAATGTCAGCATATCTTTTATTTCTGTGTATTTTATGGTGCATGAACTTTGTATGCATTAAATACAGGAGGAGGCACAATAAAGGTTAAATCGATCTCCCGCAAGCTGCTGGTTTCTCAACCTTCCCACGACAACCGGCATTCAGCTGTAACCTGAAGGGCGGAGCCCATTAATTTCGACTTACCCTGTATACAACTACGTTAGATTTCCTTGCCTTAAGCCTTTTTTGATTGAACGACTCCCTATTCCGCTGAGCTAAGTCGAAGGCATTTCCATATTCTTGCTGCGATCCGACGAAAATCTCGTTTGGCCCGTAACAGGTCTTGGTATTGTTGGGATGCGCTTCTAAACCCTTCTCCCAGCGGAGGTGACATCACCTTGGGGAAAGCTGATCCCGTTGTTCGTACTGTTGCGAACACCTGGTTGCTATAGTAACGCATTCCGTAGGTCCGAGGAATTTACGGCCAGGGTAAAATTCTTGGAACCTACCGCTACAACTTCAGTTATTTGATAGGCTAAAAATCGAAGACAAGGAATATTTCCATAAAGCATTTAAAACAACACAGTAGCTGTAACTAATAAAGTATTTATAAAATGGTAAGAGCACAGCCAAGTAGTTGTAAATTCTCAAATGAAAGGGAATAATTTAAAAACATTATTTTAACGAATATACCAGCCCATGTACAAGCAGAAATTAGAAATTTGTAAGCCTCCTTAGTTGACAGTCAGCCGGCTTCTAAGGAAAATGTAAACCAGATACTGAACAATAGAGTTTTAGTAACCGGTGCTTATAAGAGGCTTGGGTAGATCCGCAACTTTGCTCAAAAATTGTTTGTACCTTTATAATAAGAGAACCAAAGACCTTAAGTATTAGTCGCTTTAATTATTTGACAGGCTAAAGGTGGAAGGCTAGGAATAATCTTACAATGCGTCTAAAACACCTTTATAACAGTCATAGTTACTATGACTAGTAACATATTTGTAAAATAGTATAACTTGATAACACAGCCAAATAGTTCTACATTCTTTAATAAGATAGATTAAATTGTGAGGGCTGCCGACTTCCAAGGAAATTCAAAACCTAATACAAAACATAGGATATTTAACTAACCGGTATCAATAAGCGGTTTGGGTAAATCCTCAATACTTTCTGGACAGGCTTGAACGTTCCTCAATATTCCGTCATGGGAAAGCCGAACTAAACCCTAAGAAGCGGAGGGAAGGAGAACCGAATAAGTTTATTTTATGTTTCTGGTTTGCACCATAATTACCTTATATTTATTGTATTTTCATAAATATATCTGTTCAATAATTGTAGTTGTCATAAACGTAGCTCAGTTATGTTGTACGTTAAAGACCGAAGTCTACATATATTTTTAATGCACATATTAAACTTACTTTCATGAGTTTGCTGTTACTAATGATATTTACTGACGACTAGGAGAAAGCCAAATAAACATATAAGTTTATTTCTGCAGCGAAGGCATATTACCGATGTCTAGGAGTACTTCAAAAGAACTAACAGTTTTCGAAGTCATACAAATGCTCAGCATAAAATTATAATTGCTGCGTAGAGTTTGCGCTTGCACTTACGAAATATTATTTTTTGGGCATTATTCTTTGTTATGCCGTAATTTGTAATTTAGAAGAAAATTAAATTATTCTTATTTACTGTTCTGTTGAAACAAATTAACTTTTTCAAGTAGATTCATCATACAATTCACAAAGGAACCGAAAATATAAAGAAGGGAATTAAAAATTTGCAATTACTATTTGGTTTTTGTATCTGTATATTAAGAACACAAACAGTATAGAGCGTCTCACGGTGAGAGTGTAGTACATGTTCTTATGGACACCAGTGTTCTAAAACTTCCAATTAAAGTTGCTCTGAAGCACCCGTTAATCATAACGTAACGTTGTACAAACCGCTTATGGGTGGTAATTACTATCAAGAGTTAGCTGGGATCTCCTTCCAGCGGTTCTAAAACAACCAAATAAATATCACACATGCAAACACAAGTAATCTAATGATTCTTGAGAGCATTTTTATTATGCTACATAATTAACTTAATTAGTATAGAAACAAATTGTCAGCTTAATGGAGTTACATTAATCGCGGCTATGCTTCTGAAAAACTATAGTATTTCCAGCAAACAGGAAAAACCATTGCTTGCCATGAATTAAATGGTAATTTATAACATCCATCACGATCTATTTTTCGGAAACTAGCAAAGCTTATACCGGTTTACGATTTACAATTTCTTCCATTGTACCGTTAAAAAGCAAGACGTAAACTAAACCAATTTCTGTTACCCCTTTATACATATTTGGCAAGCAAAGTAATTACTGACGTATTTTGTCAAAATTGCGATATTACACCGTCGTTAATGCGATATCTTTTGAGAACGCCTGGATTTCTTTCATTTCAGCAACCTTATCCTGTCATTTAGGCGCTTACATTTGGCAACGACCAACTCTGGTTTGTATAGTCCATAAGAGCCTGTACTACACTCTCGCCGTGAGACTCTGTATTTGTTCAGGGCTAAACATACGTTTCGCCAGAAAATTGTAGTTAATAATTCATAGTTCGTTGTGTCTTACGAATCAACATATCTTGTAAATATTTACTCTCTATTTTGCAAACGTTTTGGCACCCTGTATGTCAAGAAAATCGATGGATCTAAACCAACTAGATTACTATTTCCAAGCACACGTTTCTGGAATGGTTTATCTAACGGTATATCTTCAAATCATTCTGTTATAATTAGTAGAAGAATTCTTTTCCTACAACCATGATTAACATCTTGTTACAAAATCCAAAAATATATTTTTTTTAGTTCACTGTGACTATTCATGGCTCTGTTCTACTACACACAATAGTTTTAAACAGAATGAATTATGTTTGGAACATTTGCTAGGAAAACGCCACCATAATTCTAGAGCAACAACTATTCAACACACTAAAATTACAATAATAATTATCTGCTGCTTCCCTAAAAGACCACAAACATACCGCGCCGCTTTTGTGTCGCTTTAGGGGTGGGAGTTAGCATACAAATTTGATGGCGCTTAAATTTGAACAAGCGATCGTGTCGAGTTTGGTGTTTGATGTGTTAATTTGTTAATGAGGTGTTTGCAGACGAATTACTGCGTCTTAAATTTGCTTATTGTGTAGCTGGTTGCATCTCGAAAGAACCGCCGATTAAAATTTCATTCGAGCTGTCTTCGCGCCTGATCACACAATGGGCTTTGTTTCGGATTAAGCAAAAGCAGAAGCGGAACATTAACGGCGAAATTCGAACTCGCTGAATAGATACTTATTCGACGCGCCCGTTATTATTAATTTTGTTAGATTGTTGTTAACTGATCCGCTGAAAGTTAGAGCACGTTCAAAATGCTACAGAAAATCTAGAAGACTCTATTTTGTGTAGCATCCGTCACTTTGGAGTTTTATTCGGAAAAAGCTTGGCAGCGTAATACGGGCTTTACATTATGCAAAAGGAATTAAAAAGTTACCGGCGTCAGAACTGTCGTAACTTGTTTGTTTTATCGTGATCTCGTAGCAGATGCGGCACTGAATATATACAAGGTGACTTATTCTATTGCTAAACATAATAAATACACCCTGTATATATGGATAGTATCCGTACCTTGATAATAATTATTTAACATTATCACAGGTTTCAATAATGGCCAATTTAAGTTAACAATGGTGAAAACTTGAAACTTAAATATTGGCAATTTTAAATAATGAAAATTTTAACCAAACAAAATGGCAGGCATCGTAGTGAATGATTTAAAAATAGATATATTATATTCATGGCAATTTTAAGCAACGATTCTTATAAACAACGGAAACTATAAGCGATTGTAAGATATGGAAATATTAAGCAAGACAATTGCAGGTAAATATACTGCATGCTTTAAAAATAAATATATATATTTTAAGAAATGAAACTTTGAAGCAATGGAATGTTTAACCAATGAAAATTCTAAGCAAACCGCGGAATTTTTAAGGAATGAAAATTTTAAGTAATGAAAAGTTTAAGCAACGGACATTTCAAGGAAACCATGAAACATTTAAGAAAGGAATATATTAAGTAAAATAGATATTTATTTAAACGGCAATTTTAAGGAATGAAACTTTTGAAACAATAGAAAGTTTACGAAACGGCAATTACTAGCAAACCATGAAACTTTTAAGAAATGAATATATTAAATAAAGGAAATTGCTTGCAAACATGATGATTGCTTCGGAAATTGATATTTATTTCAATGGCAATTTTAAGGAATGAAACTTTGAACCAATGGAAAGCTTAAGCAACGAGAATTTCTAGAAAAACCATGAAACTTTCAAGAAATAAATATATTAAGTAAAGGAAAGTGCATGCAAACAGAATGATTGTTTCAAACATTGATATTTATTTAAATGACATATTTAAGGAACGAACGTATGAAGCAATGGAAATTGTAAGCAACGGAAATTTCAAGCAAACCATGTAACTTTTAAGAAATGAATATTTTAAGTAACGGAAATTGCATGCAAACCTCATGATTGTTTCAAAAATTGATATTTATTTAAATGACAATTTTAAGGATTGAAACTTTGAAGCAATGGAAAGTTTAAACAACGGAAATTGCAAGCAAACCAGGAATATTATGAGAATATTAGGCAAAGGGAACTGCATGCAAACATATTGATTTTTAAGGAATGAAACTTTAAAGCAATGGAAAGTTTAGGCAATGGAAACTTCAAACCAAGCATTTAACTTAAAAAAAAAGAATATATTAAGTAAATGAAATTGCATGCAAACAATATGATTGTTTCGAAAATTTATTTAAATTACAATTTCAGTAATGAAACTTTGAAGCAGTAGAAAATTTAAGCAATGGAAAATTTAAGTAAACCAGGAATATTATGAGAATATTAAGTAAAGGAACTTACAGGCAAACTTAATATTTGTTATAAAATTTGATATTTATTTAAATGAAAATTCTAGGGAATGAAACTTTGAAGCAATCTATAGTTTAAGCAATGGAAATTCTATGCAAAACAGAAATATTCTGAGAATGGTAGGCAACGGAAATTGCAGGCAAACATGATGATTGTTTCAAAAACGGATATTTATTTAAATGACAATTCTAAGGAATGAAACTTTAAAGCAGTGGAAAGTTTAAGCACTGGAAATTTTAAGCATACCAAGAATGTTTTGAGAATATGGGGTAAAAGAAATTGCTGGTAAACATAATAAATGTTTCAAAACTAGATATTAGTTTAAATGACAATTTAAAGAAACGAAACTTTTAAAGACTGGAAGCTTTAGGCAATGGAAATTTCAAGCAAAGCGTGAATATTTTGAGAAACGGAAATCTTAAGCAGTGGAGATTTCAAGCAACCCATGAACATTTTAAGAATTGAAAATATTAAGTAAAGGAAATTGCAGGCAAATATAATGAATGTTTCAAAAATAAATATTTATTTAAATAACAATATTAAGGAATAAAACTTTGAAGTAATGAAGTGCTTCTGCAATGGAAATTATAAGCAAACCATGAGTCTTTAAGAAGTGAATATATTAGCAATAGAAATTGCAGGCAAACATAATGAATATCTGAAAAGTATATATTTACGCAAATGACAATTTTAAGAAATGAAACTTTGAGCAATGGAATATTTAAACAAATATTCAAGCAAACCATGAAGATTTTAATCAGTGGACATTTCAAGCAAATCGTGAAATTGTTAGGAAATAAAAATTATAAACAGAAGATTTTGAATATGAAAATTAATGTGGGTATTTATTATTAGATTTTTGCTTAATCTAGATTTACTTTCGAATTTTTAAACACAAAGCTCACGGATCTAAAATGCGGTTAAACTAATAACTCTACTTTCCCGATAAAAGGGTAATCAGTAAACATCTACCATATTCACCATTACAAGCCCAATTCGGTTATTAGAATAATGAATTCGATCTCGTATGCAATTAACCCGGATAGCGATTTTATCGAATAACGAATTCAGATGGCCGATTTTATCTACAGTATAAAATATACGCAACAAATAGGGGGTAATTTCGATGGCTATAACTAGTGATATAAATTCGGACAAAATTGTGACCATATTGCTGCAGCTTTTTCTGTCAATGTGAGCTAAATGCATTTTAATAGTGAGCGACGGGTGAACACCCTGTATAATCATGTTTAAGGCATTGAAGAGAAATGTTTTTTGTGATTTTTGAAATTTGTTTAATTAAGTGACTTGGTAGAAGAAGAAAGAGGAGAAGTATCTTGTAATAAGAAAAAACTTCTGTTGCTAATATTTAATTCATCAGTCTGCCACATTTACTGTGAAAATATATAAACAGTTAGAGTTGGGTAAACGACACACAACAAAAAAAATACAAACTTGTTTTACGTATATTTAGAATATAAAATGGCTATTTTAAGTTTCCAACATAGATTTACATTTAACTTGGTGTTTTAGATAAGCGTAAATATGTCCATAATTATAATTTTCTAATGACTTTCGAAACATTCTGGAAAATTGACTAACCGCGTTTACATTCCCCGTTAATTTATATTTACAGCGGAATTCATGATATTGCAATTGGCTTAATCGTATTTTTTTTTTATCACTGATATTCAAAAATAGAATAATCCTATTATTCAGTTAATATATTTTAAAATAAGTCATCATGTTTACGTTTAAGAAGTTTTCCTGTAAATATAATTTTGTACATCTCCCACCATGGCACTACAGTCCGATCTGGACATGGGCCTCCCCAGGTACATAACGTTCTAAATTCTCCTTAGGTATAGTCGGGTGTCGTCTTATTTGACGGTTGCAAAGTCTGCAGTTCGGTAAAATAACCGGTTGAACTAAGATGAGCGGCCACGTGCTCAAGAAACCAGTGACCAAAAACAAGTGTCGAATTAAATGCAGCTACTAAAGTATAATAATTAAACATCTTCGCAGTTAACTAAAAATCAACATTGATTTACCAATATTTTACATGTTTAATCTCAATATTCTTAATATAAATCAAAGACAAGACAGCTTGAAGATTATTATTGCATCTAATTCAGTTTTATCAGGTACAATGTTTAAAAAGGTTAAACACACGCCGAAGTGACTCACGCACAAATAAATATCATTTTTTTAACATTACTAAATAACATCGACTATAGGATTAAATTTCAATTCGTTTCATGTTTTACACACAATTAAAAATGACTGAAATAGACAAATATTATTGCATTTAATGAACATGGACCACTTGATTTTAATAAAACAGTTTAGTCGCTGTCGTCTTCATATTCCTCGTCTTCACTGTCCGATGAATCATTACCCAAATTAATTATTAAAGGTTCCACCTCCTTAACTATAATCTCACGATGCCACCACGATTTTATAAGATCTTCTGTATGTCTTACACAATTTTTCCATTCATTTTCACCGCATTGATTCAAAGCTTTTTTCCACATTTTTATAACTTGCTCATCAGTAAAACCTTCGCGCTCGATATGTTTGTCGTAGTAGCGTTTAGTATTCGCCCAAATTAATTCTATTGCGTCACCTGTTTTGAAACCACTGAACACTGTAAGTGCAATCTCTTTTCGTTTCACAAGTCCTGCAGTGTATTTCATAAACTTTAGAGCGGCAATCTGCAAGACTTGCGCTCGCTCTAATAGCCTATACGAAGTAAGGAGCTAGAAAGAGAGCAATATAACTATACAAGTGCTGTAATGGTTCGTACTGCGAAGGGCCAAATAAGACGACATCCGACTATACCAGATGTGGGCTAATAATAAATATTTCACGTGAATCACATAATTTCTGTATTCCGTATTATTGTAGAAAATAGAGTGATGTATTCTCCCTTGCAATTTGCCGACCAAACTCACTAGCTCGTGAATTGTTGGTCGTGCGATTATTTACGAATTAAATCTTGAATTCTGGTTTCCTAACAATTTCGAATTTTGTGATTAACCTCCAATTTGAAGTACATGCAAAATTGAAGCTTAAAATCGTAATGTCAGATCTGCAGCATATATTTCAACTTTTGGCCAACATTTTGATGTTAATCTCAAATTTTTGACTCAGTAGTGATGTCCCTGTATAATATATTATTAACAGATTCCGTGCAGTTGTAGAATAAATACGTAACGCTTGAGCTGGCGTTCAATGTTTATGATAGAATCTAACAAGTATCTGTTGTCAGGACGACGCCAATATAACATTTAATGAAAACCATACTATTATTATCGCTCCGAGTAGTTATTTAATAACTGAGTCTCAATTGATTGGAGTCTGGCTATTTTAAAAGGACCTCGGTGGTCTAGCGCGGCAACGCGTTGCCACTCGAGACCACACCGAATTGTAGTCTTTCCGCTGTGGTTTCGAATCTCAGCTGGGGCGACCGCATTTCGCTTAGTTAAGTTTAGGGTGCGTGTTGCATGAATGTTTAGTGTGTAAGGGTCGCCCGCACACCTCTGAAGTAATGCGAAAGCGGTTCCGGGGGGAGGGGAGGAACTGTAGTATGAATGAATGAGGAAAATGGAAGGTGTTTATTATTACTCAATGAACACGTACCCGATAGCTTAATGTATAAATCTGGTTAAATTCAAATATTACTAGCAGCGAGGAAGATCAACTTGGCGATCAAGAAACAACATTATTTTGAAAATTAAAAGCGATATTTTCGCACTTTCCATCGTAATAACACGAGTAATAGATAGAGCCGATTATTGATCTCTAACATTATAACCTGGTAATGCAATTTTTGTCGTGTGTTTAATTTCAGACATGAATACTGCAATTATCGGCCGATTGGTGATGCGTACGATGCACCTGCGCACCATCTACAACGGTAAAGACGTTTTGGCGCGGCCGGTTTTGCGCAGACTCGTTTGGGTGCAGGTAGGGTTGGACGTAGAATTGTTTGAACGCTGGGGCGGTTTGCGGCAAGGATGGTTGGGCGCAAGTTTTGTGTTATTAATAAAATTACCGAATTACACAATTTTATTAAAAAATACAATTGATATAACTACTGATTCATTAAAAATACTTTCAAGCAACGTTAGAAAAAGCATTTTTAAATCATTTTAGGCAACATTATTGTTGTATTTATATTATTTAGTCAGAAAATTACTATTCGCCTACCTCAAAATATATCGTATGTCAATGAATGTACTGACACCTCCGTACATATTTTTATTATTCAAATATAATAAAATTTATAAGTGTATTTAATTTATATATTGTTTAGCGTAATTGTTTAGTAGATTTCCGCTTACCGAGGATTACTACAATTTGCCTATAGATCAATTACAAGACACACTTTCAAAAGTTAAATTTGTTATTAATGCAAAGTATACTTTAATTGTACACTAATCGCATTTAAAATACCAGTTCATAAAACAAATGAATGTTACGGTCGACCTTACGGGGGGCGAAGCATTTCATTTATGGAACTCCTGGGTAAACAAACAGGGGATGCGTCAGAACTCACTGGCGGCGCAGGCAGGTGGCATGCGACAAATCATACATTAATTAATACAATTATGCACCAATCCTCCAGAGGAATATAGGCAATTGGACTATGTACAGCCAGAGAGTCTGTTATTCTCAGAAGTCGCGAGGGGGCATACCTCCTCAGTTCCACATACATGTTGCGCGTAAAAGTCAGTTATCCTGCCATTGATGTTGCATTTATAAAAATTATAATAATTCAACGTAGGCGAATTTTTGATGGCACCTTTGCCAACTGACTACCTCCCGAATGGTTGCTAGGTAAATAATGATTAACCATGCCGCACACATTATCTACTCATATCGCTGCTTATATGGCCTGCACTACGGTTTCCAACAACTACTTACATATACACATTCGGGCAAACACATATAACACCTCATGGGGTATGAATCATAACTTCGCCAACGACGCCACTGCTTATATTAGCTGATATTGCCAGTGCAGCCCATCTTTATATATAATCACATACGTGGTAACATGAAACTCGCACGTTGCCTCAGCTTACAGGATAATCGCATCGCAATCAGTTAGTAGGTTCTCAAACTCTATTAATTAGTTATTACGTTGAATTGTTTCTGAACACTCTGCTACCTTCCGTTTTTCCCTCACAATCCAAGAAGCACCTGCCTGCCGGGTCTCTCGGTCAAACCTATACAATTGTTCCCAGATGTTATTCAGAGTCGATAAAGCTACGTATACTTCTGCAAATATTTATTTGTTGAGCGTAGATTTAGGTAACATTCATGAATACAGGCAAAACGTTCATAATGTATTTTTCTTAGGGTCGGTATTATAAAAGACTGAATACATTTACGTATTGAATAAAGCAATTTATTTGGTAGCTTATTATTATTTCTATATTATAAATGAGAAATTTATTTGTATTTATAAAATTAATAATATATTTCCAAAGCAACTAAGGTAGATTTTAATAGTCAAGCCGATTTTTGTTTATTTTAACAATGTTTGTAACGGCCCGAATTAATGGTCGCCGCTGGGCGACAGATTAACTCACGGCGGTCATGGCTTTAAGTTATCGGATTTAGAGCACCCCTCAGAAAACAGCATTACAAAGGGTAGCCCGTTAAGACGTAGAAACCTAAATTTCGAGTTTAATGCCGAAATTTTGAGTTGCAGTAGACAATTGTTTTTCAAGTCGATATGTTGACTTGAATTATATGTCTTATTTTGAGCAACAAGTAATACAGTGTTCAAAACAATTTGATATAGGGTTTAAATTGCAAAGTTGATGTGTACGAATAAGTAGAGAGATCTTTACACTTTACATTTCATTAAACATTACTTATTAAAAAAACTGGAGAGCGTATGATCCCCGCAAAAAGCTAAATAGGCTTGGTATCTTGTTGGCATGGAGTTCTTGTGGAATTGTATCCCATTTTTCTCTGAGAGCAATTTGAAATGCCGAAATTGTACATAGTGGCATATTACGCAGCATCGCATCTTTCTCATGCATCCCATCCATGCTTCTTCTTCTTAGGGTGCTTTGTCTCATCCATGCTAGATCGTATCAAATCAGAGGAATTTTCTGGCCAATCCATTCCATCCATTCCCATTTCATCAAACCAGTTGTGGACGAGCATTATCATCAATAAACATGAATTGTTTTCCTACGACTGCTTCGTACAAAAGGACAATGAGTTGCAGAATCTCATCTAGATACTTTCTGGAAGTAAGACAATGGCTATCATTCTGAATGGAATAAAAATTCATGTGACTCCAGTACTTATCCCAACTCATACCATCACACAGCCACGTTGATATTGTAGCCGTTGCCGCATAAATTGTGGATTATTTCGTGTTCCAAGTTTATGCCAAACTAAAACAAGTATATATTCTGGTTGCCAAGTGAATCTTGATTCGTCACTAAACAACACTCGTCCCGCCATTATGGACCAAATCTCTACGCTCTATTGCCCACATTCTGGGGTCTCTTTTATGATTAGTAATAAGTGAAACTCAAACTAGTGGTCACCAAGTATTTAGGCCGATGTGTAACGTTCGTTTAGTTTTGCCATATCATATGAATTAGAGTCTTAATTTATTATCCGCCCATAGTCGATTACTATTCTATTCTTTCCAAAGATTATTTTATTGGAGGTCACCTTTTCCGAATTTAAAGAAACGCTGACGAGTATGTTTAGTCTACAGCGCTGACCGAAAACAGTTATTAGAATTCTTTGTTTGCAGAATGGCCTGAAAATCCTTTGCCCCCGGAAGTCCCACGTGGACGATTTTGCTCCAGAATTATTACGTTTGGTGAGGATTTTTGCAGCAAACAATAATCGCCCCTGAAGGCTGGATCATGTAGAAAGCACCAGGTAACGGGAGTTGGAACGATTGTGCCACAGCAGTCGTCAAGACTTTCTTCGCGAAACGGGAAATCTCGAGTGTTCTTGCAGTCAGGAACGAAACCTCCGTTTTACGAGATTTTAATACGTTCAGAAGCTACAACGATGAAGTGGGAAGTCACGGGGTTGATGGCTATAATCCGACCGGGGTCGAGAGAAAAATTTAACAAAAAATTATTTTTAACAAAGCGTATCATTCTGCTAATATTTTAATCTGACGAAATGTCGAAGAATATTCTGCCACCAGCCGAGAAAGCGATTCGGTTACTTATTCTAGCAGAGGCGCTGCAAAAAACTCCCGCTTTTAACAAAACCACGTGCGCTCACCTTCAGAGGTTTAGGCTGACTGTATTTTTCCCCCTGCTGCAAAAATCCTCACCAAACGTAATCATTCTAGAATCTTCCACGTGGAACTTCCGGGGAGCGTAGGATTTTCAGGGCCATTCGGCAGACGAAGAATTCTAAGAACTGTTTTCGATTAGCGTTATAGACTAAACCTAATCGTCAGCGTTCCTTTAAATTCAGAAAAGGTGACCTACAATAAAATAACCTTTGGAAATAATAGAATAGTAATCGACTATGGGCGGCAATTAAAATAAGATTTTAATTCATATGAAGTGGCAAAACTAAACGAACGTTACAGACGTCATGAAGACGATTGCTTATTATTTGTGTTGACACCAGCCTTCCAGTAGCTTCAGCAACTTCACTTCGAAGCTGGGTTGCATTAAGAATTGGATTTCTACATGCAAGTTGCGCGAGTTACCGATCATTTGTTGGTGTTGTTGATGCTGGCCCATCTTGTTCTTGCCTTTGCCGAAAATCTTCCAAACAGCGATTCTAAAGTCGAGACATTTCACTTTGGCTCACCACAAATACTTGAGCCTGGCGTACTGTGTTCGTTCACCTTCCAATCGATCTATGGCTTTCCAAGCCTTTCAGATAGTGCTGCTTCATTCCTAATTGTAATTTTATATACAGGCTGTCTCATTTCGGAGGGCCAAATTGAAATATCTCTCTTATTATAGAATATATCGGAAATTCGTTTTAATAAAAAATGTCACATTTTTCACGCACTACAATATGGTTAAAACAAAATTCCGAACCACAGCCTACTTTTCGAAATATTTTCGAAAAATATGAAATTGGGGAAAACTTCGAGGCTTTATAACTTTTTTATTTTTAAAAATACAAAAAAACTTTTTGAACGAAAGTTGATGGCAAAACATTGCTCTTTCGAAATATCAAGGAAAAAGTGGTGTAAAGTTAACATTTTCAGCTGTACTCTCTTGAACCGCCCGAAAAAATAGATAGAATCAAGTAGGCCATGCCACTCCTAAATCGCCCCTGAATTGCCTTTATAAAAAATACCATACACAATAAACATATTTTAGATAAGTCTGTAAATTTTTTCAATTTTATAAAATAAGTATCAGAATATTTGTACTAGTAATCTAAAGAAATCAAGTAGCCATTGAAACAAATGTTTAGCTTAAATGTCAGATAAGTTATCTTTGTTCGAGTTGGTGTAAAATAATTATAAATTAGTTTTTTCGTGTTTTTGTGTTATATGGGTTTTCTGTTGACTTTGATTAATAACAATGTTTTCTAATGTAGAAGAATTTAACATGTTTGTAGTTTATAGCCAGTGTAATTTTAATGCAAGATTAGCTTTGCTGGAATATCAACGTAGATATCCAAATGGACCGCATCCCAATAAAAGAACTTTCGTAAAATTAGCACATAATCTTAAAAATTATGGTTCTTTTAAAAAAAGTGCTGTACGAAGCAAAAAAGTTGTGGACAGTGTAAGAGCACAAAACAGAGTTTTAAATTACGTTAATAATAAAACCAATAACGATCAAGATGTCTCTTTAAGGGAAATAGAGAGATTTTGTAACGACAGTGCAAGAAGAATATTTAAAAAACATAGATACAGGTGTTACAGATTAAGAAAAATCCAACATTTAAGAGAAGATGACAAACCAAGGCGCTTACGATTTTGTAGGTGGATCTTGAACAAGAAGAGGAACGATCCATCTTTTTCTAGTAAGATTTTGTGGTCAGATGAAGCCAATTTTTCAAATAATGGATTTTTTAATAGAAACATTCACTATAAATGGCAAAATAGAAATCCTTCTTGGCATAAAGAAACAGCTTTTCAGGAACGGTTTTCAGTAAAAGTTTGGTTGGGTGTATTGGGATCCAAACTAATTGGACCTTATTTTTATAATTATAAATTAACTGCAGCAAGATACCTTACCTTTCTACAGAATAACTTGTTTGAATATATCGAAGAATTGCCGTTAGAAGATAGGTTAAACTTTAAATATTTTCAACAAGATGGTGCTCCTGCCCATAATGCTTTAATTAGTAGAAATTACTTGAATGAAAACTATCCCCAAAAGTGGATAGGAACCCATGGACCAATCTTGTGGTCAGCTCGGTCTCCGGATATTACCCCATTGGATTTTTTTATATGGGGTTACATTAAAGATAAAGTCTATTCAGATACTCCGCAAAATGTTGACGACCTCAAACAAAGAATCAGGGAAGCCTGTGAAGCAATTAGACCACAGATGATCGAAAATGAAAATAAAGGTGTTTACTCCAGAGCCCGACTGTGTATAAGGAACCACGGAGGACATTTTGAACATCTGTTATAATTATTTTTTTACCGAATTGTGATGTTTGTTACTAATTAAACTTCCATTTTACCTTGCGAGTATTATTTATTTTCCACAGCATAAGAGAATTTTGTAAATAAAATAAAGAGTACAGAAGAATAGCTTGGCAAGTCACATTGTCACAATTTTTAAATAACTTTAAAGTGAACGAGTCCAGAGTATTCTTTGTCTGACACATTTTTTTGCTAAACATTTGTTTCAATGGCTACTTGATTTCTTTAGATTACTAGTACAAATATTCTGATACTTATTTTATAAAATTGCAAAAATTTACAGACTTATCTAAAATATGTTTATTGTGTATGGTATTTTTTATAAAGGCAATTCAGGGGCGATTTAGGAGTGGCATGGCCTACTTGATTTTATCTATTTTTTTGGGCGGTTCAAGAGAGTACAGCTGAAAATGTTAACTTTACACCACTTTTTCCTTGATATTTCGAAAGAGCAATGTTTTGCCATCAACTTTCGTTCAAAACGTTTTTTTGTATTTTTAAAAATAAAAAAGTTACAAAGCCTCGAAGTTTTCCCCAATTT
Organism: Limonius californicus; assembly: GCA_014611495.1. NCBI lineage: Eukaryota > Metazoa > Arthropoda > Insecta > Coleoptera > Elateridae > Limonius > Limonius californicus. Next base: position 45,061 of record JABXWE010002934.1, on the reverse strand, counting down.
CATATTTTTCGAAAATATTTCGAAAAGTAGGCTGTGGTTCGGAATTTTGTTTTAACCATATTGTAGTGCGTGAAAAATGTGACATTTTTTATTAAAACGAATTTCCGATATATTCTATAATAAGAGAGATATTTCAATTTGGCCCTCCGAAATGAGACAGCCTGTATATACAGGGTGTTTCTGAATAACATGCTAATATTTAAAGAGGTTATTCTTGGGTCCATTTTGAGAAAAAAACTTCATATGAACATATGTCCTAAAGGTCTTAACTTTTGAACTACAGGGTGTTAAAGTTTTAAGAAAAAAATCTTTTTTTTATGATAACTTTGGTATGACCCTAGATATTTTTGTGAAACGTAGTACTTATCTTCTATGCATCAAAAGGCATTTTCTGCTGTACAACATAATTTTTTATTCTTGCCAGTGGCGTTCGTGCGGGATTTGCATTGAATCATTGTAAAGAGAAAAGTGATACGCCACTGCTTTTTCTTAAAGTAAAAATTTTGAAATCCTCATTCCTTTGTGAGCAAATCTGGTCTCTTGATATTTTTTCGTTTGACGTACGGTTTTCGCATAAAAAAATAAAATTCATTCATGCGAGATGCAAATGTTTCATGACAAAATTCGCATTTTAAATTTTTTCATTATTTTGATCTATACACAAAATAATTACAAGTTTATTTTTTAATTTGATATTTACTGTGCCATGGAAAGTAAAAACTTGACACATTGTCAATTTAATAGTGTCATGTATTCAAATTACTTTCCGTGGCACACTAAATATCAAATTAAAAAATAAACTTGTAATTATTTTGTGTATAGACCAAAATAATGAAAAAATTAAAAATGCGAATTTTGTCATGAAATTCGGTATATGGGGTTAGAATAATATTCTGAACAACTATTTCTAATAATTTTTTTCGATATCTCTAACGCGAAGCAAAATATAGAGAATTGACCCTGTTTGTGAATTCGTAGTAGGCTGAGTTTAAAGTTCAGATTTTTGTTGAGTATCTTAAAAAATGTGAGGCATCAACCTGTACGACTGTGCAAAAATTCAAATCTGTATTCCTTCAAATAGCGAAAATATGGGGGTGTCTTCATCTTAAATGCGACACACTGTATAAACATGTATATATGTTCCAGTAAAACAGGAAGAGATTCAAACAGCGGAATTGCCTTCAGAAACGAAGGATTGGTCCATCAAACTGGAATCATTACATCAAGAATTAGATATAAAAACTGAAACCTGTTGTAACAATGAAGAACATGTAATATTAGACCCGTCATTAAAGTGCACTGTGCAGCAAAGTGTTAAAACTCACACTGGGGAAAAGTTATATAAATGCAATGTATGTCACTTTGAAAGTACGTATAAGCCTAACTTGCAACGACATATGAGAATTCATACAGGAGCAAAACTCTTCAAGTGTTATATATGTGACTATGAAAGTGCACGCAAGCATAGCTTGCGAATGCATATAAAAACTCATGCAAGAAAGAAACTCTTCAAGTGCAATGTATGCAACTATGAAAGTGCACAAAAGAATAACATGCGAATGCATATGAGAACTCATACAGGAGAGAAACCCTTCAAGTGCCATATATGTGACTTTGAAAGTGCACAAAAGAATAAACTGCAAAACCATATGAGCATTCATACAGGAGAGAAACCATTCAAGTGCAATATATGTGACTTTAAAACTGCACAAAAATATAAATTGCAAAGACATATGAGCATTCATACAGGAGAGAAACCATTCAAGTGCAGTATATGTGACTTTAAAAGTGCACAGAAGAATAACTTGCGAACACATATGAGCATTCATACAGGAGAGAAACCCTTCAAGTGCAATATATGTGGCTTTGAAAGTGCACAAAAGAATAAATTGCAAATACATATGAGCATTCATACAGGAGAGAAACCATTCAAGTGCAATATATGTGACTTTGAAAGTGCACAGAAGAATAACTTGCGAACACATATGAGCACTCATACAGGAGAAAAACCTTTCAAATGTCATATATGTGCCTTTGGAAGTGCATACAAAAGTAGCTTGCAAGGCCATATAAGCACTCACACAGGAGAGAAACCCTTCAAGTGTAGTATATGTAAATTTGAAGGTGCACAAAAGACTAGCTTGCGAAGGCATATGAGAACTCATACAGGAGAAAAACACACCGTTTAATTACAAAATGTATAATTGGCTGATTGTAAAGTTTAAATGATAGGGTAATTTCATTATTAATAGATATAATTATTTTGAAACTGCTGTTATGTTAATTGCGATGTTCTTTTGAAAATGTGTTATGTAGTAGTAGTTGTAGGATTTTCCATGTCCTGTAAGAATATTTATAAATTAATCTACAAAGTTAGTTGTATTTGTTATAAACTAACTAACCTTGTGCCTGTGCAGTGTTTTTGTACTATAAATAAACACTATAAGCAATAGTCAGTCATAGTCAGTAAGACTTATTAGGGTGATTGTTTGCTTGTATGTGGTTACATCCTCCTAATTTATGTATCAGATTCAGTTTATATGTGCTGCTGCCAGATTGTATTGATTACTAGTGATTTAAAGAGAGCCAATTATTTGTTATAAAATTCTTTTTTGTCACTTCCACATGCTTTAATAAATAATATCATTTCCACATGGTTTTAAAAATTATCACTTTCATGTAATATTGTCACCACCTTAAAGGGCGGTGCCCCTCCCCCCTGGAATTTTAATTTTTAAGTGTTTCATTAAAAACCAGTACAATTAAAAAAGAGCCTGCAGATAACTGATACTATCCAGGTTTGTTCAGCTACTGACATAGGCATACACTAAGGGACTGTTTGAAATTTCATTGGGGTAGGATTGAAGAAGGGTGTAGATTTTGTGACACAATTCACCATATCCCGGAAACCATTCGACTGAGATGGTACAAAATTTGTATGGTGTTATGATTTATAAATTGGCAGAATCAACTACTATCAATCAAACTACTACACTTACAGTGCTCAAACCTAGTATTGTGGTGTCTTTTATAAATTCCAAGAAATTATTTTTAGCGTTTTCCGAATTTTTGCTCTAAGTGGATCAAACAAGGTGGAGGTGGTTTAGTAAAACTCGATTTTGCATTGTGACGCTCATAACATCGGAACAGTTTAAAGTACTTCAGTAAAAATATTTTTCTGGTGTGCAAAAATTAATAATATGATATAAGCAGGTGGTCACATTCGAATTTGATGAAGAAAAGGTACAATTGGTGACACTTGTAGATGAATAAAAAAATTGCTATCATTTCAAATTCTTTCGAAAAAATTTTTTCCGTGTTCGCAGGTAAGCTCAGTAGAGAAGGGCTGGGTATAATAGCAAACACAAAGAGATAACCCTTATGGGCTTCACGAAGCTTGTGAATTGCCAATGACCTAGGAACCCATATAAAATGATTGTCAACAAGAACGCATAAATAAGGAAGAAAATGCTAGATTAAAAGCTAACAATCGATTAGGACGAAAGAGCACAACGCTTAGAAAAGGAAGTGCTCAAGAAGAAAATAATAATCCAAGGAATCAAGACTCTGAAAATGAAAAGGATCTTGAGTTAAAAGAAAAAATCAGAGTTATATTAAAAGGGATAGAGTGGTGCAAATTAACATGGAAAATGTAACCCTGAAAGTTACAAAGCTAGACAAGTGTAGTGAAAGTAAAACAAGGCCAGAAGGTATCTATTGGTAGAACTAACTACACTAAATAAAAAAATCAATTAATGAAAAATGTGTGGATCACTGATCACTACACGAAAAAAATCGATTTCAAAGAAAAGCCCTACTAGAACACGTGAAAACAGCGAGAGAAAGCGAACATAGAGCTTCCATCACATATGACAAATTAATGGGTAATGGAGAAACATTCATTCTAGAACAGTTGCAGAGTGACGAGAACACAAACAACCACAGAACTATGAGTGAGCGTTCCGCGCAGAACACAAACCAGGAGCAAGACTTATAAACAAGGAAAATCCCTAACAAAAGGGCAGATCCAAATATTCCAAAACGCTGATAATTATTGAACTTCTAAGGCTAAGGAAAACAGACGACGACCGCAGTAGATTACGGACAAAAGGAATTAATATGAGAACGATTAGGTGCCCCTGGTCGTTGGAATGTGCGAACTATGTATGCAACAGGAAAAACTAATCTAGTAATAACAGAAATGGTGAAATACAAAATGGATGTTTTGTTGTTTGGTATACCATATATTTCATATGGCCCCACAAATAATAATCTAAACAAGTTAAGTCTGGAGATCTTGGGGGCCAGGGGTGCTGTTCGTCTCTATCAAGTATACGTCCCTCAAACCGTTGATTCAAAAATTGTCTTACACGTAACGCAAAGTGCGCAGCGGCACCGTCGTGCTGGTATCACATACCATGTCAGATCGTTCGTCAGAGGGACATCATCTAACAATCCTCCCAAATGATTTTCTTGAAAATATAAATATATTATCTGTCGACAGTTAAATGTTTCTCAAAAACGGATGGAACAATGAGCATGTTATCAATAATTCCACATCAGATATTCACTGAAATCCGATATTGATAATTTGACACTGTGATTTCGTGTCGATTCTCCAAATCCCAAGAGAAGCTGTTCTTTCTGTTCGATAATCCATTCCTGTGGAGACAGTTGGCAACAAATTGGTTGGAAACAATGTTACCCAGCTCCTAGGGAAAAGGCAGGCGGCGTCAGGCCGATCTGAAGAATGTAAGTTTGTTTTGTTAGACAATGTTAGTGTGCTAAATAAAATTATAAATAAAGCTGTGTTCTATTTACTCAATGTCTACGTAGTGAACCTGTAAATAAACTACCCGAAGTAGCTCCGACAAATCAATTAAATAAATCAAGTCATACAGAAACCACGAGGCTACGAAATACAACAATTCCTAGTAAATGTTGTCTCATCCGCGAGTAAATTCTATTACATAGGTTTCGGTTTTGAATGATCCAGCGGCAAAATTCCATACGACTAGCGAAATCTGTACGTAAGAGGGCTTGAACAGGCTGGATATGAAATGGGTATAAACCATGGGGTTTTAATGCTCTCCAAACTCTCATTTGTGGTACATTAAGTTGTTCAGATACACGACGAACAGAGGTGTTGGGATTATTATTATTAATGTATCGCAGTATGCTGTCCTTATTGTCTAGTACTTGCTGAATTGCACGCTCAGTCGACAGTTTCGGGAATGTTCCGTGTTCACGGAGGTTGTTGTACACTCGTTGGAAAACTCGTGGGTCTGCTAGTTGCCGATTTGGAAATCTCGACCCATATTTTCGAGCAGCTGCTACTGAGTTTCCATCATAAGAACCGTATATGTAATGGATGTTGGCGTACAATCGCGTTATAAAAGTAAACATTATCAAAACTGTTAATAAGCGCAAGCAGAGAAATCAACTTTAAGGTGCCTTACTGTCTGACATACAAGTAAATAATATCATTTGCATAGTAGTGTACACCGTGGGGACACCTTGTATAATAATTACCGCAATAAACACAAAAGAGACATAATAATATTAATCGGGACCTACAGGCCAAAACTGGAAATAATAATACAGGAAGAGAAGCAATAATGGAGAGAAGGCATGCAAGGAAGTTAAATGTAAATAGGAAGATGTTTGTAAAATTTTGCGCAATAAACAATCTATTAATAGGTGGCAGCATTTTCCCTTTCTTTTGCTTAAGAAGTCTATTCTTTTCATTTGGTATTTCTTCAGAAATTTCTTTGAAATTTGAATATGAGCAACATTGTATTTCGTCTTTGTTGGGCAACTCTAAATCTATGTACGAAAACTTCACGAGTTACATAAAAGTGGGAAATAATGTTTCCAGAGAATTTACGGTGAATAAACGTCGCATTTTATTAAAAATTTATCTAAATCTAGGCTTAAAAATCTGGAAAAGGTAATGCGGGAATATGGGTCTACCGGTAGGTGAAGCTATATATAATATATATTATCAACCTTGTTTTATGCAGACGATCAAGTAGTAATATCTTAGGGGACCGCGGTAGAGTAATGGCCTCAGCGCTTGGCTTCGGAGTTATTCTACCAAAGTCGCTCAGGTTCGAATCCTGAGCACTGCACTTTCCCAGGGTGTTTGTGTTGTCTGGGGCATGGGGTTTTTCAAGGGTGGGGCATGTTAGACCTGTGAATAGCACGAAATGTGCTAAGCCGGGATAAGCTGGGAGGGATGGGAATCTTGGAGTTACCCTTGGCAACTCCACGATTCTTTAAAAAAAAAAGTAGTAATATCCCAAGATGAAGATGACATTAATGACATGATTCGAAAACTCTACGAAGAATACAAGTAATGGGGCTTAGAAATAAACACCAACAAAACCGAGCATCTCGTTATAGATGGAAAAGGGTATGACATACCGTTGCATAGTTGCACAATTAAAATATGGGGTACATACAAATACCTTGGCATCACATTTACTACAGAAGGTACTAGTCAGCAAGATATTACTAACAAAATACGTCAAGGGAAAAGTGCAATCAAACAACTTAATACCGTGAGTTCAAAAAGTAATTACATAAGGGTTGGTCATTGAAAATAAAAGTAATGTCAACAGCAAGCTTTAATAGTTATTTATGATATAAGTGCTAAAAGTAACATTTTATTTTATGAGAAGGGAAGTTTGGGACACGACGCCGAAGGCAAGATGTATTAGTAATAGCTGGCGGTGTGAATTGCCGACGAGTAAGCGTTCTACAATTAATTTTAAGAGAATCCACCTTTACATTCATGACTGGCTGTGAAAGACCTCAATTCTACAGACAATACAATATTTATAGTACAAATACTAATACCATAAGGTACTATAAGGTGCTGTCAATACATCAGACAAATCCTTGATGACACTAAGTTAGTTACCAGGGCATTTCAATATCTTTTTCATAAAATGCCGGTCTGCTGATTATAGTCCTCAAATCAAGAATACTATTAAATTCCTTGTGCTAATTTACGAGTAGCATGTTCCATTAAAAGGAAATAAGTACATTAAAAAAAATATTTATTAATATCAATTAAACAACATAGCTTAATTTTATCATGAAAGCGTATATTTAAATTTTTAAAAGATACATAGAAGCTGCCATAGCTACAAATACTTGTAAAAATTGTAGAGAGATTTATGTAGTATTATATAGACTAACAAGCCTTGCCCTTTAACTGAATGGTCACTAATATCTCAAAGACATATTATGTACGCAACAGTACTCAATTAATTACATTTATTTAGTATTCAGAGAGTACCATAATATTTATAACATGTTTTCGAAAATGCTCCTCCTTTATCATTTTTATTGTGATTTGCTTCTTGAACCAAAAATATACTTTTACTGCAGTTTCTGAGAAAGTGTTGTTTGCTTATTTTCTGCATACCTACATGTATGCCGAGGTTTCAATTAAATCATTTGTGTTTACCATTTTACGTAGCGGCGTTTTTCCAGAAGTACCAAGCCTTTCCTTACTTTTTCTGCGAATTTACTGTTGGAAATATTCCGCAAATTGAACTCAAAGCATTGGGTACTCGCCGAAGATAATTCTTTTGTTGTTTATCTGTGTTTATATAATAAACCTATAAAGTTACTACATTTAGCTGCTGAATGGCGTTGATGGAAATTGAAAAACCTTTGTTATCCTTTTCGGACGTAGAATATTATATTAAATTTGTCGCAAAATGCTAGTGAGATTATGCTCTGGAAAAAAGTTTTTAGATTATTACTTTCTGTTCCAACAATTACAAAACGCAAATTGTGTACAACAAATATTCCCTAGAACTGTTGCACGTCCGAACCTTACAGTTATATTTATTTTACGCTGTATGCATTTACATTTATTTGTTCTTATGTGTCACGCAGGAACAATAATAATAATGTACAAAACTAACTTAACTTTACAAATTAAAGAAAAATGATGTTAATACAGGGAAATAATGCCATTTCGGTATGCCTTTCTAGAAACGTCGAAACATTAGCTGATTTTTGTGCTACAATTCCGCAATAGGTTGTGTTTTATTTAATTCGCAGTTTTAACGTATACTGTAAATGCCGCAAGGTAAATGCACTCAGCCACACTAAACCGTTTTTACTACATTTTAACCACAATTCGTAATAATTTAAAGTGTGTAAGGCAAATTTGACGTCTTTCAAAGTACTCGAACGTCACTGCTGCCATCTAGCGGCCAACATTTTGTTACGCCCATATCAAACTCAAGTGGCAACGCCGTACAAAGGGTGTGGAGTTTGATTTCCACTATCTAATGTCAATTTTTGCACAGACCGCCCAAGTGGAAGAAGAAGCTGCGGGCGAAGAAGAGGAAGAAGTGGTCGATTACGAATTGGAAAATTTAACACTAACGATAGAAGGCTCTGCTGAAGTCGAAACCGTGGAATCTGAGGTATTTCCCTCCGTTGAGGGTGAGGCGGAGGCGGAAGAACTCGAAGAATCAGTAGACGAGGAAGAGGTAAGACCCGGTTTATTTACGGATTTTTTACTCATTTCTCATATAAGCCGCAAGGAGACTTGTTCTACGTCGACGCCATTCCTGGCATCGGCCCCATAGTACCGCCGCACTTGTTGGAGGTAGTTGAAAAGTACGCGAAGGAGTGTGCGAATATTCAACGCGGAATGGTCCTGCCCCGAAACATTCAACACTACAACTGCCCGCCGTTGGAAACCGCCGACAAATGCCCGTGCAGACTGAACACTTGTAAAAATAATTAAACTATTCGGATTATTTTATTAAACGGATTTCTTGGTTTTACTGAAATTTTGTTGCTACTTACATTGATTACCTTCCAATTGGGGAAGGTGAAGTGGTGAATCCTCTACCGAGTTTTATTTATTAAGCTCAACTGCTTATTATAAACTACTCAAAAATGAATAGGGCTATTGCGGTGTAATGCATGTAAAGGCAACACCAATTGCATTTATAATAGAAAACTACCAAAACAACAAAATGTAACGTCTTTTTAGTAATGAACATGAAAATTATAACAAAGGTACGTTTAAAGAAGAAATTTAACAAATTATAATAAAAATCGTTATTGTCTCCTTTCACTTAACTTAAATTTATTAATTCTAATACCGCTTGCTTGGAAGCCTCGACAAGGTAACATGTATGCCATCGATGTAACCAGTAACACCGTAAGACCCAAGAACCAGCTAAAAATCTTCACCTAGTACCATCATTGCAATCAATTACATTATTGAAACTATTCAAGAATTGAGATTAGAGTGCTGAAATGTATATGAGGGCAGAATCAAAGCCCGAGTAATCTCGTATGTATACCGTCAATGTACTCGATAAATCTTCTGAAGATAAATATATTTGGAATAAAGACTGAACCTTTAAAATTCTGTCTATCGATGTTATCACAGACATTATTGAAGGTTTAAATAGATAGATGGAGTCTTAAGAAGCTTCTATGCGTACCATCGACGCAACCGGTAACATTGAAAGGGGTGATCAGAACTTGTCTGCACTAGAATTAACAGAGTACAATATCAACTGCTGCTATTTGTCTCAAGCAGAGGAAGGTGTCAGTTCCGTCAGCACTTAAACAAGGACCCACAGCCACATCGCACAACCACGAATGGATTTAAACACCAAAACGATTGTAGTTAGACGTTAATCGTAAGGTAACTGATGTAAGTAATAAATTTTAATTAAACCAAACACTGTTCTTCTTCGGCTAACTAGCCCTATGTGGCCTACAGATTACGCTAGCTTATTTAAAGTTCCAGGTTTAGGGTGGGGCGAGTTGGATTAGCACTCGTTATTGCAATTTGCTCTATTCTGATGAAAGCCTATTTGATTTAGCTTGTTCCGGAATTCGTTGCCAAAGCCATGTTCTTTCGCTACTACTCTATCGTGACTTCACGCTCGTTTATTCTTCTCCCGTCCAACATAATTTTGACTTTTCTTGGCTCTGCTAAGCTGACGTTCCGTTTTTCGTACACCTAACATAATTCACCACCTCCGTTTTCACATGATTTCGACAAGGATATAGTATTTATAGCCCTTGTCTGATGACAATTTGGGTTGTACGGCCATAAGTAATTCTTGGATATAATCCCCAAGATTTACCCCACGTTTTTATGGAACATTGCTCGCAAGTAACTAAACCTTTGACCCCAAAGCTATAAATTCCCAACACCAGTCTTTGGTTCATCATTAAATCAAAATGAGTTTTGTTTCCATTTATTATTATTCCTCCGCTATACCTTGTAACGTTTGAAAAATATTAATGAAGTTCTCTGTCCCGCTTCTATCTACAAGGTCATGATTAGAGCTAGGATAGTTAGGCAAAATAAAGTCTCGAAAAAGGCAGGCAAAAAGGCAAAAGAATTTTTAAAACGCACTAAAAAGGCAAAAATAAAGTAAAAAAACAAAAACGAAAACAAAAATGCAAAATTACCAAAAAAGACAGAAAAATTAAAAAATACAAAATCTGAAGAATACTTGAGGAAATTAAAAGGAACGACGTTTAACTGAGAGGGTAACTGGCTGATTCAGTAGAAAACTTTGTCCTGACAATACCGGTCCCTCCATTAAAATTAATCTCAAGAAAATAATCCTTCTGAAAAATTTTCAGCCGGTAACAATAAAGGGTAAAACTCACTAAGCCTCTACTCTTAAGTGCTTGGGAATAATACTTTCTACAATTTATTTCAAAAATTTAAAATGTGCGTTTTTCTTCGAAAATTGCTAGTACAAATGTTTTTCAAATTGAAAATTTAAGAACTAGGTTTCTTAAAATTTTAATTTAATATACCATAAAAGGCACAAAAAGGCAAGTAAAACGGGAAATTCCTCGAAAAAGGCAGAATCCTAAAAAAGGCCCAAAAAAGGCAAAAAAGGCAAAATAAAATTTGCATTTTTGAATTGCACGCATTCTGAAACGGATTTAAATTTGGGTCTGCCTTTAATCTTTCCATTTATTAAAAAAGGCAATTTGCCTAACTATCCTAGCTCTAGTCATGATCAATAAAAAAGAACACTTTTAGTTTGCAGTTACGTAAATTAGTAAGAAACTACATAAAATGGGAGTTACAGTGCAGTTAGGTAGGCAGCATGGTTGTCACTAGGTACTTCTCAGAAGTTTAATAGGTATTTATTTGTAGCTGTAATGAGCCCCCAAGGACGCGTATAAAACGGCAAGGTAATCTCTAAAGTGAATAAATATTCTCAAACAGTTCCAACTTTAAATTTACTCTTTGTGCCATAAGAAACGTTTATAAATGTGTAAGTACTTGCTTGTTGTGCATGTTTATACATTCACCAACATCAGGGCAATTAGCTATTTAGGTAATGATTTTTCATTCAATTTGTGTATGTTTCTTTCTTTTTCGAAATAACAGTATACGTTAAATAAAATATTATTAAAAAATCCTTCTAGATGCGAGCTACATAAAACTATATTAATTTCATATCTATGGAAAACCCGTGTAAAAAAAATTAGAAGGATGGGAATATCAAAAAAGAACAAAGACAAAGCGATCGAAAATGAAACTTAGACAACCACGTTATTAAATTTATTTCGTCTATCTCACAGTTTAATCAGGAAACAGAAAACATTGTACCGGTTGCTGATGTAAAAATTAATTATTTTTCCCAGAATTCTTAAAAACCGAAGATGCACAATTTTTTTGTTGTGACAATAAAATATTTAAAATAATGGCACCTACATGTTGTTGTTGTTCTTATATGGAACACGAATATTTAAACAAAACTGCAGTTTACAAATAAAAGAGTTATGTGTAATTTATTTATTATTTCTAATGAAAAGTAACGTACCGACATTCCCGAGTAAAATAAGATTATCAACTGATCATACAATTTGGTAGGCGCAAATTAGGAAACTTGTCCCGGTGTCAAAACATCTACTGCCGACCCTGGCCTACCCGTCTTGTTTAGAATTCTTAAATAGGTATGTGAAAAACTATATTGCTGTTATATATGAAATAAATATTTTTGTAAAGCGAGTATTTTAGAACCGATGAACTGTCAAAGATAAGTTGAATGAAATAAGAACAGATTTGGGGAAAGCAAAAAGAACAAAATACATCTCTGGAAGTTGTTCCATTCCAAAATCACAGTCAGTGTTATTTGCTTATATGAAGTTAAATAAATTTCATAGGATTCTTTAATATATCCAAGGCATATCAACAAAAGGTACGACAAAATGATAAAAGCTTTCATTTAAGAGCATATCTTGTATAAGGCTCCAAAGTAGTTCAGATGATACAACAGCTTACAAACTACTTAACCTAAGAGAATATTTTGACGTATTTCAGAATTGTGCTTGATAAAGTGTACTTGTACAAGTATTTTACTGATATTAATAACATATTTTAATCTTATGCATTTCTATAATAAAGGTGAGAAATATTCGCATATTTACTCTATGCTATTACATTTGTATTGTTTACCTACATATCGCTCTAGGATTAGGCAGATAGTAAAGAAGATCAACTGTTTACTACAGAAAATCCTGTGCATATTACTATGGATACCTTATCTAGGATGAATGAAGATGTCAAACCCGATGTTAAAGGTGTGGTTTTGCTATCAAATTTTATAAATTCTACATGCGATATCTGGCATCAAACCAAAATCAAAGAATTATCTCAGAATGTGTTGGAACAAACGGCAAATCTGCGTTATACACGTAAAATCAATTCTAAATTAAATAGTATCTACAAACAAGTAAATGAATAGAAGAGGGTTAGGTACCTTTGAAAAAACAGTTGTAAGAAAGTTTTGGTATTTTTACCATGCATGTGAAGGTGATTTATAGCAACTCTAATAAAATGAAAATTTTCAATAAGGTTGACCAAATATTAGTAGTTTAATGATATGCAGTAATACTTAAGGGTTTCTTAATTATTATTTATTGAAAACTGGGAAAATTTGAGTGTCTGTTTAGAATGATTTTGTGCTAGTAAGGTAATGTTTAGAAATCCACATATAAACATGTACATATGTTACAGTAAAACAGGAAGAGATTCAAACAGCGGAATTATCTTCAGAAACGAATTATTGGTCCATCAAACTGGAATCATTACATGAAGAATTAGATATAAAAACTGAAATCTGTAGTAACAATCAAGATCATGTAATAATAGAGCCTCCATTGAAGTGCATCGTGCAGCAAAGTGTTAAAACTCGTACTGGAGAACAGTTACATAAATGCAATGTATGTGACTTTAAAAGTGCATATAAAGCTAACTTGCAACGACATATGACAATTCATACAGGAGAAAAACCCTTCAAGTGCAATGTATGTAACTATGAAAGTGCACATAAGAATAACTTGCAATTGCATATGAGCACTCATACAGGAGAGAAACCATTCAAATGCGATAAGTGTGACTATGAAAGTGCGCATAAGAATAGCTTACGATTGCATATGAGCACTCATACGGGAGAGAAACCATTCAAGTGTAATGTTTGTGACTATAAAAGTGCAGTCAAGAATGGCTTACGATTGCATATGAGCACTCATACAGGAGAGAAACCCTTTAAGTGTGGTATGTGTAACTATGAATGTTCAAGAAAGAATAGCTTGCAAAGTCATATGATCACTCATACAGGAGAGAAACCATTCAAGTGCGAAAAGTGTGACTATGAAAGTGCGCATAAGAATAGCTTACGATTGCATATGAGCACTCATACAGGAGAAAAACCATTCAAGTGCGATAAGTGTGACTATGAAAGTGCACGCAAGAATACTTTGCGAATGCATATGAGAACTCATACAGGAGAGAAACCTTTCATGTGCAATGTTTGTGACTATAAAACTGCAATCAAGAATGGCTTACGATTGCATATGAGCACTCATACAGGAGAGAAACCCTTCAAGTGTGGTATGTGTAACTATGAATGTTCAAGCAAGAATAGCTTGCAAAGTCATATGATCACTCATACAGGAGAGAAACCCTTCAAGTGTAATGTATGTGACTTCGAATTTGCACGCAAGAAAAGCTTACGATTGCATATGAGCACTCATACAGGAGAGAAACCATTCAAATGTGATAAGTGTAACTATGTAAGTGCACACAAGAATAGTTGGCAAAGTCATATGAGCACTCATGCAGTCGAGAAATCTTTCAGGTGCAATGTTTGTGACTATAAAAGTGTACGTAATAAGTATATGCAAATGCATATGAGAACTCATACAGGAGAGAAACCTTTCAAGTGTAGTATATGTAACTATGAATTCTTACGCAAGTATAATTTGGAAATGCATATGAGAATCCATACAGGAGAAAAACCTTTCAAGTGCAATGTTTGTGACTATAAAAGTGCAAACAAGAATGGCTTACGATTGCATATGAGCACTCATACAGGAGACAAACCTTTCAAGTGCAATATATGTAACTATGAAAGTGTAAAGAAGAGTCACTTGCAAAAGCATATGAACACTCATACAGGAGAAAAACCCTTAAAGTGCAATTTATGTGACTTTGAAAGCGCACACAAGGTAAACATGCGAATGCACAGGAGCACTCATACAGTTGAAAAACCCTTCAAGTGTAATTTATGCGTCTATGAAAGTGTATACAAGGGAAGCTTACGATTGCATATGAGCACTCATACAGGAGAGAAACCCTTCAAGTGTAGTATATGTAACTATGCATGTTCACGCAAGAATAACCTGCAACGACATATGAGAACTCATTCAGGAGAAAAGTACGCCGTTTTAATACAAAATTTATAATTGGCTGATTGTAATATTTAAACCCTCGGATAATTTTATTAGGAATAGATATAATTATTTTGATGCTTTATTATGTTAATGCAATTTTGTTCTTTTGAAAATGTTTTATGTAGTAGTATTTTCCATGTGCCTGTAAGAATATTTATAAAGTAATCCACAAAGTTATTTGTATTTCTTATAAACTAACTAACCTTGCGTCTGTGGAGTGTTTTTGTACTATAAATAAACACTATTAAGCAATAGTCTAGTAAGGCTTATTCAGGGTGATTTTTTCCTTGTATGTGATTACAGTTGATGCCTCCTAATTTATGTACGAGATTCAGTTTATAATTATAAGTGCTGCTACCAGATTGTATTGATTACTAGCAGTGGCGTAGGTATATTAGGGGGGTTTTCTAGGTCCTCAAACCCGGTGCCTCGCGTGTTTGGTGCTTTCGGCGCCTTTTTGAACAATCTTGTACAAAATTTGAAATTTAGAATAATAGAATAGAATACCTACCACAAGAGTCCTTGAGCCATTTACTGTAAATACAATTTGTCTGTCTGTAAACGTAGTTAACGGCCACACAGATGTAGAAATTTACCACCCTTAAACCCAAACAAAATCACATCTGTTAAAGATAAAGCTTAAAACTCAGCATAGGCGCGGCGGAATCGGTTGTTTGGGTCTCTCAATTCTGTGAAAATTAAACGAGAGCTAAGAGAGCTTATTTTGCATCTTAAGTTTAGTTAGTTTACTACTTGTGCTTGGCGAATGACGTGTTTTTTTTTCTGGTTAATGGCGATTTTGTGAATTTTTAATTGAACTCTTAATTACCTGTAAATCATGGAAATGGAAAGAAAAAGGAAATTAAGATTGTCTGGTGGGGCACGCAAAAAATTAAATGCATTTAAAAGAGCGACCGCAGGAACTCTAGATATACGAGCTGCATTTCACAATAGGTAGGTATTTTTAAAAATAGCATGTAAGATCTGTTAGTAACTGTAACTATGTACCTGATTTTCAGTACCGGGCGCGCAGATGAATTAAATACATCGAGTGCGGGTATTCATAGCCCCGGATCCCGCTAAAAAAAAAAGCTGGGAATTCTGAAGCATATGTTCATGTTTGGAAATAGAAGCAGAGGCTTTAGAAGATGATTCATTCGCCCGAGAGTATTTATACGATCCAGTTTTATATAAAAATGTAGTTATTACTCCAAATTTAGTGCGCTCGCTAATTTACTATAGGACCATGTCAGCCGGGTGTGAATGAAAAACTCTATTTACCAGAAGAAATATTATTACATTAAACATGTAAGGGTAAGCGGTTTTTAAGAGACTGGTTTTGCTCCAGAACTGCATGGCTTATGCACTCGCCAAGAGCTAACAGAATGTTTTGTTTTTCTTGTGTATTATTCCGAACGAAGCAGGCCTCATGCTCATGGAGTGATCCCAATCGAGGAGTAGGAAATTTTAGAAAAGGGTTGGAAAAAATTAAAGTTCACGAATCCTCTACTAGCCATAAAGAATCCTTAAATACACTGTTTCTTACTGCTTATCGAATTAATAAGGATAAAACTGTAGCTAATGAGCAGTTAAGTGCAATGAAAGAAGAACGAGAACGAAACAGAAAAGTAGTATCTATTATATTAGATTGTATTTTATTTCTGGCCCGGCAAGGTTTACCACTGCAAGGCCATCTGGAAAGCTTTAATTCTGATAATGGTGGTAATACAGGAGATTTTTTAGAGTTTATCACATTTTTAAGTAAATATGAGGCAACTTTAGCTACACATTTCCTTACTCAAATTGGAACGAAAACTATGTATTTGAGTTCTGGAATACAAAATGAATTTATCCATGCCCTTAGCATATTTCGTACAAAAGCTATTGCAAGTGAAATTCAAGAATCGACGTTTTTTTTCATAATTGTGGATTCTACAATTGACATTTCTAGAATTGATCAATTTTCGTTATCTATTAGGTATGTTGGAAACGATGGTTACGCGCGAGAAAGATTTTTATTATTTGATGCTTTGCCAGGCTCAAGTGCAAAGGACTTTTTCAATACTTTAAATGATATATTTAAATAAGTTGAATGTAAATATAAAGTTTTGCCGTGGACAAGCGTACGATAGAGCAGCTACCACGTCTGGTCATGTATCTGGTTTACAACAACGCGTCAAAGAAAAACAGCCAAATGCCGTTTTGTAACGGTATTTTTGCGCCTGGTTGGTTTGCAACCCATTTCACACTAGTTGCCCTCACTCTTAATATACCAATTGGAATTACGACGCATGACTTAAGTTAGTTGGACAGGATTTCCGGCAACCATTCTTCCTGTGACTGTGACAATTGATTGAACGTCGAAGTAGATTCCTCCGTATTTTATACTTGAGAGTTCATCTCGATATTTCGAAGGAATCTTTATGGACATCGTAATCTGTGGTAGCTTTTAGATTCTCGATGTGGGTCTTTGGCCGATTTTTAATCTTCGTTTAATCTTGTATTCACGTCAATCGGAATTTTTCGATTGGTAAGTGTCGTCCATCTTTATTTGAACATGCTAGCCTAACGCATTCTTTATTTACGTTATTTAGACAACAAATTGGGTGCAGTAAGATTTTGCCCAAGGGTTATTTCCTTCCTGTATTGCTGAATGTGGGTGAGAAAAGCATTTTCTGGTCCATATCGTCATCTGGCGAGGGGCAACACGTGTCCAGACGGCCACGCCAAATTCCCAAGAACGTCGTGCTATCTAGCAATCAGGAAAATGATTTCTGTTCGATTTATTTTATTTAATTACGGAGTCGATTTAATAGCTTGTAACGGTCCTGACTCGGACCTCTAGGTATCACTTTGCTTACGGGATAGCTCAGGTCAGAGTTCTTTCGGAGACTAAATAAAATGTACACCAATAAGGAAATAAATA
Source organism: Limonius californicus (assembly GCA_014611495.1). Taxonomy (NCBI): domain Eukaryota; kingdom Metazoa; phylum Arthropoda; class Insecta; order Coleoptera; family Elateridae; genus Limonius; species Limonius californicus. The sequence goes on along the minus strand of JABXWE010002934.1, from coordinate 27,366 downwards.
TTTATTATAAACACTTAATATGAGTTAATAACATAAAGGTGTCGGCTAGAAATAACACACTGTATATCGCCGGAAAAGTATTAATAATACTGACAAATAATTTGCACATATAAAACAGATTCAGATTACTAGAAAATTTTCAATTAAATACACAAATATACGACTTTTAAACGCCGTTAGTTATGCAGCCCAACTTACCCTATCGGAAATAGTTCAGTGAACTGCCATACTTGTAAACCATGTGTTCATTCTGTATTAACAATTAAAATTTCTCGTCGTCATGTGATAGAAAATTGAATCAATGTGGGTGTCTGGGTTTTATAGTGAATTTTACGTGTGTTAAGCACACGAGTGTGGTTTACGTAGTTATAAAACTCGAATCTTCACGGCTAACCTAATTTGACAGTGTAAATCGGTTCTCTAGGTGAATAAACGGAGTAAGTAATTAGATTTTGCGTCGTCTTTAACAGATTGACCTAGAAATGTATTACGTAGGCAAACGTAGGAAAAGAACGGGGAATTATACAGTAGGTTCTAGGTAAATCAAGGTGATAAACGGATTAGATAATCAGGATGTGAAATTAACCAAATAATTAACGAATAAATGATCGACTGTGATTTATCGTGGATTTCAAATGGGTAACACTTTACTACCCTCTTACAATACTTCGTTAATTCGTTCGCAATAGGGAAAATGCCCCAAAACGACGAAGTTACGACTTGTGGTTTTATTCACAATTTAAAATGTACACAAGAACGGGGAATAACGCCCAAACTTGACTACAAACAAACTGTTTCAAAGTATATGCGCTCGATGGGCAAAATTAGGGACGACCCCAAAAATCGACCATCAGTCGCGTATCCTTACGGAGGTGTTAACGGCTTCTTCGACCTGTAACGGGGTAGGCCCCAATACAAACGAATCAACGAACGTTAAACTCGGGTTTTACTTTAAACAACTTTTAAGTTAACGGGGATTAGCAAATTAAATTACTTACACAGTCTCGGTGCTTTAATAAAGTAAGAATTTAGGAAAATGTACTATTAACGGGTTAAATCGGAATTTCGGGAAAGTCGGGTTCTAGGTTGACTCGGAACTTTGAAAATAAATCTCGTTTCGGTACGGCTCGCTTCAGTCAAGAAAGATACTTTCTTGGCTAAGATCAGACGGAAAAAGATACCTCCCTGGGGCTGCAGTCCTATTTTATACCCCGAAATTACACTGATTAATTTCACCGACGATTTCACTTGTTGGTGGGAAACTCAGTACACGGGGCAACATAGTGGGGGATCGACGCAAAACGTGACTTGGCGCGCTGCAGGCGCCTTATTTCTAAACTACGCGGTCACAAATTTAGTTTAAAATTCTCTTAGACCGCGCACTTTAAAAACTTTGTTACAACACTAATCAAAAGGGAAGATTATAAATTCAAAGAATGTATTCAGAAGACCACTGTGAAAGTGCTAAATATATTTGAATTCTATATTTCGGTGATATATCGGATTATTCAACGCAAAAGATAGAACTAACGATTTGTTAAAATCAGGTATTTACAAATTAAACTGTTCACAGTGTAATTATGTACCCATAGCTCAAACAATTAGGAATGTTTATACCAGAATTAAAGAACATATACGCTTATAAATATACAAACATGCGGAAAAATCTAACTACTCTAAACACTTATTAGAACACAATCATGAATTGACATCAAATAATATTATAACATTTTTACACTTCTGTGACGATGAACGTATATTGGTCTTTCAAATTCAAAAACACACTTTAACAAATACACCTTTAATGGATGAGCAAATTGAGCTCATAAATTCCCCTTTATTGGATGTTTTGGAATAGAAGACCTGAGCCAAGGCTGAAATCAAGATGCAGTGTGCTGTTGCCCTAACTACACATGTTTACAATATCAAACGCTTTTGAAAATGACATGTAAAATGTCGAAATACATAAGCACAAAAATAAATACTTGTTGAAATTGAGTCTATTATTATTATTAAAATATTAATCAAAATTGTTTGAATTTTTTTTAACATATTTACAGAGTCTATTAGAGATATCGATTGGGATTCTAGTTTGCTAATCGTTGTACTTAAGTAATTATAACTGGCTTTAATGAATGCTAGCGGCTGTGAAAGTTAAGGAGTATTGAATGCAGTTTTTAACTCTATAATTGCAGCTGAAGAATCTCTAAAATCTCAGATTAGGTTTTTAATTTTTTCTGATCTGACATAATAAAAAGCAGTTTCCATCCACGTACCCCATCTGGTAATTACTGGTTTAGGAGGTAGTGAAGTGTTTGGTAATTTTTCTTTATATAACTGCACCCGTAGGGAGCTTTTATGAATACTTTCTTCACATTATTAATGAAATCGTTTACAGTGGGAAGCTGGTCTCTAATTTCCTCTGCAACTCTATTAATACCATAGGCTAAGCAAGTTGTATGAATTAAATTTGCATAGAATATTTTTAAATTTTGCGCTGAACATGTATGCTCCAGCATTAATATTACCTTTTCAGCAGGAACAGCTTCTGACAAAAACAATTTTGTTAGGCCCTCATTTAGTAATCTAAATATTGTTACGTAAATTAAAATTAAATTCTTCCTTTTGGCTATTTTTCGAAGTAGTGGCATTTGCACTTTCTGACTTCCTTATGATTTTTGTCCTTTGTGCATGGCAGTGTTCACATGTTCACTAATTTGGAATTTCTTGTCACATGCGATCTGAAACAATTAAATGTTGGTGTCTGTGGTAAATACCTGTAATGTAGGCATGCACTAACATGCTGCTTAAATATAAACGACAAAACTGCTTACCATTTTACTGCAGGCTTTACAAAACACTTTGTTTTAGACATGCTAAGTTCCGGGCATTGTTTGATCCACAACGAAACTAGATTGTTATTTCTCGGGGTCTTCACACAGAACGGCAACTTTAGTTTAAAAATTTGACAGAAAACTCACACAGAAATCTAATACTTTTTACGATGATGTCGATGATTTTTCCGCCACTGGTTTACTCTAAAGCAGCACTGAAACTAAAACTAAGTAGGTACGTGTACTTAGTCACACAGCAATTGGATATTTTAAAATGAAGAACTTCCATTATTGTAATTCTTAGAAAGGTTTTCTAAATTCTGTCAGTTAGGTATCTGATTTTAAGCTGGAAATTCATGTTCTTTCAAGCAGTAGATACCCAAGAATGCAGAAGAGTACAATTTATTATATTAATTTCTTTTCCATGAAGAGACAACAAAATTATCAAAATTGCATGAATATGCTCAAATGTGCAATTAATATAAATATATGCTCAAAATGCCGAAATATGTGATGTATGCAAAATTAGATCGGTGTCATTTATTTGCATTTCATCAGATACGGGATACATACGAAATCATTATGTTGGCCTATCAGTATTTTAGAATATGTATTTGCATAAAATCCATGCTTTAGTGATAAGTAATATATAAAATTTAATAGCAATGCTGAGTAACACCAAACCGGCAACAAAACAATTTATATGTATATATACTTCTATTTATTAATAAAATTATAATAATAATTCAAACAATTACTAAGTAAAAATGTGAGACGTTTCGGTTTTTTTACAATTTTTTGTGATTCGTAGAACGTGATCTAGATAACAAATAAAACACAAACTTATCCACAACACATCTATTTATTTTATTTACACATACTTATAATAACCACAGTTGCTTTAGTGGCTTCGCAAATGTTACTTCAACTCGGCCCTCTCGTTAACGACCTCTTGTTTTATGTCTATCATACCTTGCACCTGTCGACAATTCTTAAAAATAATCTTTATCAATCTGTTTCAAAATGAAACTATACTTGTGGATAGCTTCAACTTTATGGATTACACAGATTAAATTAACATTTAATTATGTCAAGAGTGGAATTTATAAAAATATCATTACTAAATTATTGTGCTGCTATCCTGTAGTTTCCTTTAACACGAGTATAAATTTGCAACCCCATTTTATTACAACCTTAATTATTATTAACCCTGAGATTTATTTAATACATTTGAATATCATTTCTTTTCAAAATTCATGCAATTTTATTTACAAGAGTCTCAATTCAAATTTTTGTTGTGTGTAAGTAATAACATTCTCATACTTAGCTCCCATCATTTTATTAAAGCATTTGTAGTGTACAATTTACTATTACTTTTTACGAGTGTCACACGACATCTATTTTTGTACAACTCTACGTGGGGGGCTATATCACAACAATATATATTGCTATGATATTTACCCTATATTTAAATTATTATTATAAACTATACTATGATAATCTTACGAAGTAACCCTGATAGGATGTGATTTTTGGCTTGGTAGGTAAAGAATACTATTTTGATAATAAGAAGCTTGATTTTACCTGAAATTGTTTGTAATTAGTTTGATTATCATGATAAGAATGTTGTTTATAAATTTTTATTGATTAAAATTGACAAATGTATATGTATACCTAATAAGAAAAAAAGGTCTTGTACGATCTTCGGAAGGTGCTGCGTAGTGCCATAATTGGATTTAAAGTGATGTTGTGAGTGAACATTCCTTGGGAATGAAGTTAAAACATTGTTGTGCGACGTAGGGAATATTTTTGGTTATTTTGGGCAAGTGAGGGAGCCCTAGAACATAAAAATTGTATTATTACTAATAATTGCATTATTTATTGTTGCACATAATATGACTTGTGAGTTGTGAGTTTATTTCAAAAATGACTAAAAATATATAATAATAATAATAATAAATGTCTTTATTAATAGAAATAAGGAAAGAAATATATATAATTCATTATGCGCCAGGCGAAGTTCAGCATGGTGGCAAGCCCCCAGCTGCAAAAAATTGAGTTCTATGAGAAGTTAGAGTTAGTAGCCCTCTATGCCGTAAATTTAAATTATGTACATCTGTACGAAATGTCCATTTTTAAATAAATATGGAGGACTTTTATTAATCAAAACTTTGTAGTAGAGACAGGCTGAATGTAGGTATCGTCTGTTCTCCATGTTAAGCCAGCCGACTTCTTTCAGTTTGTAAGATATTCTGTCAAACTTTCGTATCCCAAAGATCAACCGCAGACAAGAATTTTGTAATTTCTGGATACGATTTTTATCTACAGAGTCTAGACATGGACCATACAACACGTCACAGTAGTTTAACCTGGACAAAACTAAAGATTCACATAAAATGGTTTTAATTTTTACATTCAAAATACCTCTATTGTGAAAAATTGTGCGAAGATTACAATATGCCCCCTGCAGACTTTTACTAATATAATTTTTGAAACGTAGTGTACCCACATAACCAAAGTTACCCAAAAGATAACTAAAAGTTAACCTCTCAAAAATACAAGGTCACCAATAGTTAACCAAAAGATATCCTGTAGGTTAACTATGTCACAAATTAGTTAACCATAGGGCAACCCTAAGGCATAAAGTCGGTAAAAAGTTAACCATAAAAGATGTCCAAAAGCTAACCTTGAAAGTCATCTTTTGGTTAACCATAAAAGATGTTCAGAGGTTAACCTCGAAAGTCATCTTTTGGTTAACCATAGATGATGTCCAAAAGTTAACCTTGAAAAATAATCTTTTGGTTAACAATAAAAGATATCCAAAAGTTAACCTTGAAAATCATAATTTGGGCACCTCCTCGGCATACCCAAAAATAATGTCCATTGTAGCATTTCAAGAAGGTACAATTTCTCTCAGAATGTGTAAATAAAAAATGCGTGTACAAAAAATTGCTATTTATTATCATAAAACTATTTTAAATACAATAAATTATTAACTATCATATACCAGAATTTTTATAAAGACTTTCTTGAGTCTTTCTGCAGACTTTCGGACCCAAACTTTAGTGGTGGACAAAATGTCCAGTTCCGTGGCACCCGGTATAATCTTTCGTACTGCAACTGTAAATAAACAATAATTTGTTAACAAAACTTATCTGTTCGACATATATGTATATATATATAATTTTTCCAACTTCTAATATTAACCCAATAACCCAATTTACCCTTATATTTGTGGTAATTAAATAAACCATTTCGAGTTTTTAAACGTATTAATGTTGTGTAATATATGCTTCTTTAAATAAATCCCCCCCCCTCCTAAATTGTAAAATACAATATCATGAAACTAAACGGGGTGGTTACATTATAGCAAAAAATGTTATCCAACGAAATACAGACTGGTGTTACATTGATCCTAATCGACCCAAAAAATGTTAATTATATTTATTCCGCTATTATAAACGATAACTATTTATTAAATTTCTTTGATTTGATACAAATTTGGTAAAAATTGTTAAGAGAAATTACCTAAAGAAAGGCTTCAAACAACCCCATGAACGTTCTCACAGAGAAATATTTAATAGTTTATCTGGTTTTATAACGTTTTAGAAAAATGTCTTAACTTAAATTTTAAAAATGAGATAAATTATGTTATCAAATAACTCCTAGGTTATGAAGTGCAAAAATACATAAATTACGTCAAATATAAAAAGAGATACGAGATATTCAGTGTAAATGTAATTAAATTATAAGAGGTTATAGTAACGAAAGTATATAACATACCAATGACTATTCGATTTATATTCAATCCCTGCAGTTTGAGTTTCTGATGGACACCGATTCAGCTTATTCCATTACTGACCGTATCTGTCACCCTAATGGACCAACGCTATTACCACCAACAGCTGATAAATGCTTAACCTAAAAAATAAAAAATGAGTTAGCAGCTCTTGTCACATCCGAATATTCAATTAAAACGTAATAGCATAAAATAAATACTTTGTACCAAAGCGTTGGCTTGTTGCCAAAGGGTTTCACAGAGACAGCGCCATCACTGGTACTAAAAATATCATTTTTGGTTTGCCTAATAAGTCGGTACTTAGGTATGTCCTTTAGAATAGTTGTTGTACATCTGCAATTCATCGATTGAAAAACCGTAAACCTTAGCCAAAAATGAAAAAATATAAACTTACCTTAATAATTACGTAATATGATGCACACACTAAACTTGGGAATACTAACTGAAAATCGAAATGCTACTTCTCGGAAGGAACGATTACAGAATAGCCATACTTTGATCCCCGAGAGATACTGCGCATGCCTTACGGCCTTACGGTGCAAAAAATAATTCATGTTGTTCAACGTTCCACGTTTATTACTTATCCGGTTTTCGAAGAAAAACCCCTAATACCTACTAAATAAGAGTAATAGAATGTTTTAATCCAACTACTTATCCCTTTCATAATACTTTAAGTAAATTCAGTTCTGCTGGAAATTTTAAAGACATGTATATGTAAGTGTACCTATGACTAATCTAAAATGATTCTAGAAGAAACTTGGACATTCCCCAACTTTATTGCTATTTGGCTATGGATTTATTTTAACAAATACTGCAAGCATTTAACGGTCACCTTTTACTTAAGAAAAGTTTATCACAATAGTTGGCTTAATGGTAGGTAGTTAAGAAGGATGCCATTTTACTAGTAAAATGTAACCGCATATTTTTGCAAAAGAAGACCACGTGCGTTAGTCAACACGTTTGTTTTTCTGGTCCGCCAGTTCTTCTTGCTCTGTCCTACTTATTATTCAATGAATGCTAGACAGAGCGTGAAGAGGAGACAGTTGTGTTTATACACTAAGCTGGGGTGTGACGTCCACTACACAAGCATATAATGCAACAATTTGTACAATAACAAAATGTTTGATTAATAACCTTAAATACGGCCCAGCAGTAATATACTTGTTAAAATATTTTGATATAGTACAATGACGATTAGAATTATAAATAATTTTAAACAATGAGGTGCTCCATGTTTACCGAATACTTGTATGGACAAATTTCATGGAAACCATATTATTATACAAATACCATAACATCAGCTGACGATTTATAAAATATCGTTTCCGCTATATTTTCTCAATTAACTTTACTTCAGATGTGAAAATTTCCGTGGATTAACTGTTAGATGACCTCAAGGGAAACTGGAGGGTTGTCCAAAGTTAGCGAAGGAAAATGTCAGGAATATTAAAAATTATCTTAGGCGATACATTCAATAAACAAGTAATATGATTTACTGTATTTTGGGCTAACATTTTAGTAAGAAATTACATCATTGAAAAAATGGGAAATATACAATAATTACATTACATTTAAGTTCAAGTTGTCAATATTTTTTATACAAAAGTAGATAGATATTCGCTCAATACCTAAATTGACTTGAGTAATTTAAAACCCAGTTGCAATATAGTTATTCATAACAGCATGTGCAACTATTATCAACTAAATATAAAGATTATTTTTTCGCAAGCATTTGCCCTCTTTTTATTGACTTGTAAAATCTGTTATTGAGCATGTAACTGAAAATTAACTACTGTAGGTCGCTTTAAAAGATACGTAGCTGTAAGGTGCACTTTGAGAGTTAATTAAAACTTAACCTTTTTGGTTGCGATAAAGTTAACTAGTTAGAATAACTATTTCTCAACTTTAAGTTGAACGTAACGGATACTGTAGTTTTGTAACCTCTGCGAATACACAAAGGATGCCTATAAGTTACCCCGGGTAGGTCATCTTTCCAGGTTAAGAAATGATCACGTTTTGGACAGTCAGGGTTAACTTTGGTTATGTGGGTATGATCCACCTCTAGGCCCAAATTTTTAACATTGTTCTGCAAGGGTAAAACATTACCACCAATTTGTATCCTAATATTATTAATATGTTTTACTCTGTCATATTTTCTTCCAAATAGCATAACCGATGACTTATCCGGGTTTAGACGTAGACAATGCTTTAAGGAGACTTGATACAAAGCATCTAAATCTTGATTAACGGTGTTACAAGCAGCGACGGCCTCACTAGGATTAAAAGAATAGTATAGCTGAGTGTCATCGGCGTACAGATGGGAATTACAAGCTTGCAGTTTTTCAGGAAAAACAGAGGTGTAGATGGTAAATAATAAGGGTCCTAAAATAGATCCCTGGGGTACTCCAAAGGTAATATTAGCCGAAGAGGATGGCTGACCATTTAAAATCACTTTTTGTGTTCTATTAGTAAAGTAATCTTCTAAAAGTTTGACTGCATTTTGATGAAAGCCAATAAAATGCAAGACAGATAATAAAAGTTTATGATTTATTGTGTCAAATGTCTTAGAAAAGTCCAATAGCACAAGCAGAGTGAGTTTATTCTGATCAGTAGCCTTAATAACATCATCAATTACATCCAAAAGGGCAGTCGTGCAACTGTGACTAGGGCGAAAACCAGATTGTTTGCTAGGTAATATATCATTAACAACTAGATGCTCACGTACTTGAAATTCCATAGCCTTTTCCAAAACTTTTGAAAGTGTCGGAAGTATACTTATAGGACGTAGTTCAGAAATCGTTTTAGGAGAGGCAACTTTCAGCAGGGGTATAATGTAAGCTTCTTTCCAGCATTTTGGGAATACAGAATTTGTAAGACAAAAATTAATTGTATGAGTAAATATTGGTAACAAAAATGGAAGACAAGCTCTTAAAATGAAGATATTAATACCATCAGAACCGGTTGCTTTAGATTTTATATTAGTAATAATTTTTAAGACATCTACTTCCGAAATATTTCGAAACTTAAATTTACGACGGATTGAGGATTTAAGATGATTATTATAGAAAGTAATTGTCTCTTCAATTTCATTCGGAGATGCTAGCGGAGGTGTAAACTTGCTAAAGGTATTATTGATTAAATTTGGATTTGCTAGTTGAGTAGGAATTTGTATATTACTGTTTGATTTACTGTATACATTTAATAGTTTTAGGGTGTTCCAAATTCCATTAGCATCATTATGATTAATTTTGTATTCTACATATGCTTTCTTTTCCCTTCTTATCGCCGATGTGGTAAGGTTACGTAACTATTTGTAATAATGCCAATGTTCTTGATTCTTTGTAATTTTATACCTATTCTACGCCTTATTTCTGAATGATAAAAGCAACTTAATATTATCGGTTAGCCAAGGTGCATACGGTTTTGTAAATTTGGAAGTTTTTAACGGAGCATGAATATTAATTAATACTGTTAGGTTAGAGTTAATAAATTCAATTTTGTCATCAATATTGTTAAAATAGTAAATATTATTCCAAGGTATCAAACGTAAATGATCACTGAACTCTATATAGTTAAAGTTTTTAAAATCTCTATAGGTTTTTGTGGTCGGTCTGGATTTAAAACAACTGTTACGGAGAGAACAATGAATAAGTTCATGGTCAGAAACATCAGACATGGTAATGGTACCGGATGTGTTGATTAATTCTTCATTTGTGGTTAAAATTAAATCAATAAGTGAAAACTTATTTACTGTTACACGTGTAGGTTGTTTAAGAATTTGTTTTAGACCCAAAGCATCCAAAGTACTAATAAAATGAAGAGCAGCAGGACTTTCACAGTTTAATAAATCAATATTAAAATCTCCCAGGCAAAACATTTCGTCCGCCATAGGTAAAGCAAAGGAAATGCTACTTTTTAAATTATCCAAAAATTCTGCCAAATTCAGTTGTGGAGGTTTATACTGTTGTGTCCAACTAATTGGGACGTGTGCATCTGTTAAGTATATTTGTGTTGATTAATGGTGACCTGCAGATGTGCCGTTTTGTATTCTGCCGGACGCTTCATACAAAAGCGCTGGTGCCCCACATCTTATTTATGGGTTTTTAAACATTTTGTTTTTGTCTTTGTCCATATGGTCCCGAATACCTACCGCCATGTAAATCGCGGTAGTTGTGGATTTTGTAGGGCACATGTGGCACTTGTTTTCCGACCGTTGTTTGTGGAACATCGTTTCTACTTTGTCAATTAAATTTGTTGTACAGATATGTAGTGTTTTGTTTTATACTAACACCAGGACACCGAAAGTGGCGTCCATAACATAACTACAGCTCCAAGTACCGATAAGAAAAATCGGTAAACAAGAACTGGTGGCAGCGGTGTTCGTCGACCCTTCTGGTGTGCTATCATTTTATGCATCAGTAAAACGACCCAGAGACTTCCACAACCGGAGCAGACCAAAGACAGACGTAGTGGAGGATACCATCACGGAAACCAAACCACGACGCTACTGCAAGGGAGCATCCTTAAGTGTGTGAGTTACTTTGAAATTTGGGGTTAAGTGTATTGTAGGGCGCCGTATAGTAGGTTGGTGTTTTTTTTTATTGTTACGTAATCAATATGGCTGGTGGAAAGCGTAATCAAGATACAGCAGACGAACAGTCAAACTCAAATGTAGTTGGAGGCGAAAATATGTTAATGACAGCGGCTAGTTTAATAAATAAATTTAATAACGAGGTTTGTAAGACCGATATTAGCAGTGGAGTTATAAACGATGTATACCATTTTATTCGAAATTGTGAAAGAGCTCAATCTATTTGCACCCACGATGCATTATTTTACATTATTTGTTCAAAAATTGAAGGATCTGCCAGTGAATTAATCCAAAATTGTTTTGATTGGAAATCGTTGAAAACATTTTTTTCTTCAAACGTCAGTAAATCTGTCATTTTTCGACTGTGTAGGCGACCGTAAAGTTTCATTTTTCCTCCGCCGGAGCTTTAGTTTTCACTTTCCCGCCGGCGGAGGGAAAAGTGTTACCATAGCAACATAGATAGAAACAAGAAAACAAGCGTCTACAACTCATCACTAATTTAGCAACTAATTAGTTATTATTTAAGTGAACTTACTCGATAAAACTGCTTATCAATTCGGAATTAAAACGCAACCGGAGACGCAATAATTGTAAAAAATAAATTAATATTGTTGACAGTGTCCACTGACAGCTTTATGTTACATTACTATAGCAACAACCTGTGCCTACTAACCGACACCGGTCTAAACCGCCTTGCGAACCCAATTATGTTTAAAAATTATTACTATCAAAATGAGACGTTTTTGCATTAATTTGTCGACATTTGAAGAAAAAACAGCATATTTTATTTGGAGGAAAAGTTACTTTTCATGACTTGCTCTCTATTACCAGCCTCACTCCGTTCGGCTGTTAAACACGAGCGCGTCATGAAAAGTATCACTTTTCCTCCACATAAAATAATATACTATTAATTCACCAATATGGTACTAAGGGGAACGAAATACAATTAAGGCAAAAACTTTATTGTTGTAGGTAAAATTTTAATGAGAATGTAGATCAATATTATGCTAGATTTTGGGGAATTGCTCGGGCTGTAGTCGATTGTATTAGCAAATCAAAGGGGGAAGACGAATTTGAAATTCTCAGGAGAAATTTTCTTGCTGAAGTAAAAGAAGTGTTTTTATGTGGATTGAAACGCGAAATAAAATTAGCGGTCAAGATTAGAAATCCGAAAGATTTAGATGATGTTAAAAGAATTGCACAACAAGAGGAAAATGAGTTATTTCACGATAGCAATTTTTATATTTTGAGATTAGTAAAAGTTTTAAACGTTGAGTGAAGATACGAACCGGTATACTTGTTCATCCATTTCATAGTGGGCGCCACTGTGTGTATTCGAGTTGATAACATTGGCATTTGCCATCTGTAAAACTTTTATAATTTGTAGTCATCGCCATTACGCCATTTTCTCGACCTGGTTTCGTTGAGACAGTTGGCGTCATTTTAGCTTCATCTTCATTTAGTAAGTAAAATTTTTCAATACTTATTAAATCAGTTATATAATTCGTCCTAAGAGTCCTATTCGGTGTGTTTAGCCTGGGTAAAAGCTATTCTGTTCCAATTATTCAAACATTCCTGCAGTAACGGTTACTTCCCTTCATTTTTAGCAAAAGTTGTGAAGAATTTCTCGAAAATTCAAGTAAATCAAATAATTCAGCAATAACTGGGAACCTACTGTCGTACTTCAATAAAGTAGGTATAAAATTAATAAATCAGAAATTGGGTGATTTTGGGCTGGAACATTGTTACCGTTGTATTTTTTTTAAAAGGCAGGAGGTACTTTCACGCCCAAAACATGACAGTAATGTATAAAGTAATTAGATTTATTAATCTGTTACTGTGAACTTGTCAACAATACACGTTCGCGTACTCATTTTAAGTGGTAATAACCTAAAACTAGGTAGAATTTTAAAAACCTGTTTATGTTTTATAAATTTTATATTTGATCATAATTTACTATTTATGTGTGATGTGTGAACGTTTTTATCAGGTTAGGCAGTTCCCGTATTTATATTTTTGTAAATAATCGCACGAATAGCAATTTGTACTAAAATCCCGTTTTAAAATATGGCATTGAAATATCTGCTTAGAGGTGTTTGACTCGTAACATAATGTAATTTTTTCCATGGTTAGTCTGGTAATTACAAGACCCAGAAAAGTTGTGCAAAGCGTACAACACTTGGCTGCAGTTATTTCTCATTTATCAGAAAAAGGCATATTAAAGTTCGTTAATAATTCGACTTCAGAATTCTCGATTACAAGGGGTTAGTAACGTAGCGACACAAAACCTGATTTACCCCAACAGCTTATTTCATGTGGTTTTCATGCAAGAAATTTGTAGCAACACCATTTCTATTTATTAACAACCTGATAAAATTTTAAGACAAAACTGTTTTTCAGATTAACAATTTATTAAATCCAACTTGTTTGTTAAAGTTAACAGTATTTTGACAGTGTAAGCAACTAGGATAGAAAATCAATCAACGGTAAGACCCTTAATTGTGTTTCGGGATTACTTTATAAGGCGAATAAACTTAACACCCATTGTCGATTATATCATTAAAATAAATGTAATTCAAGTGACTAAAAAAGTTGAATTTTTGTGATTAGTTTTACAAAAGTTGATTTTAACAACAATTTCAAATTAATTCAATTATTATTACATGTATATCGAGAGTCATCGTTTCGAGCATCTTCTAGTTACAACCCAATCTTCTTACCTTTGATTTTGATTTTTATTAACAAACATTGATTCATCATTTCTTTAAAACCACTTATTTTACAGTTTTTTATTACTAAAAATAATGTCAGAAATCGTAAACGGCCGATATACTTTTACACCAAAAGATCACCAGATATTATTTCGGTAGGTATTGATAAGTTATTTGCGTTGCACGTGCACTGGCATCTTTATCAGTAACGTCAGAATATTAAATTCAATTCGTTTTAGAACTATGAATAAATAGTATCATCTATAATTTATTGATCTCTTTTGTATGCTATCTTAGAATTTTACATAAAAATGTCATCGATTTTGAAAGAAGGAATATATGAAACAAGTTTATCCATTTATGACTGAAAATTTTGTAAAGATTTACTAATTAATTCACATGATTCCTCATCTAAACTTCGGTTTCTATGAGTACCAGCTTTATGTTCTACATTATCAAATGGTAATATTGTTGAAGTCCCAGTGACTCATAGTGGGATAAATTGAATAAATATAAGGAAATGAAACACACTGTCGTTTCCCACAGAAATATTTAATAGAATCAAAAATTAATAAAATTGTGTGAACGTTTTCAAACAAAGCTAATTGTTCATCTTCGGACTGTAATAAGAACAAACTAATCAGAATTAGCAAAATAACCAACAAATTAAAAAGCTTACCTAAACAAAACATGTGGTTAACCTCTTATAACATATTTATACATACATATTTATAAGAGGTTAACCACATGTTTTGTTTAGGTAAGCTTTTTAATTTGTTGGTTATTTTCTTCTCTGTTCCGATTTGTTCTCTTTTGCTCCCATTTGTTTTTCTTGTACATGCAATCTTAATGTCCACTGAATTTAGCCACATATGTAGGTAATTTAAATTTAGAATTGCAAAAATTTGTCTTTGTTAGTTTTTTATTTACGGTTGAGTTGAGATATTCAAAGGCAAAATTACGATTTCTCATTTGAGTTACTTCACTGATATTTTGTGGTATATTTAGTTTTTTATCTTGAGTAAAAGATTTCTAACTATATTTAAATTACTACTTTGTTCTCTCTAGTATTGGTCATTTTTTAAATTTATTATAAAAATTTTATATTACTCATTAGTCAACGTTGCGTTTTTGTCATGTTCCAGTAAAAGAGATTAGTATCCGATAGGGTAGTGCACATCTAGTCTGGAACTGATAATTTCAAAAATGTGTATGTATAAACAAACAAAACCGTGTTCTAAGTAGTTTTATGTAGCATTACAGCAAACAAATACAACTTGTTAAGTGTATAAATATTCTCTAAACTATAGAAATCAAGAAATTATTGATAATGAAGGGGTAAGTGAAATGTGTAAAATGTTTTCTACTTTAGTTGTAGAAACAATTGAAATACATGAATGAAAGATGTTAAATTTCACGATGATTTCAAACCAGTTTTTTCAAAAATAGGAATACAGAAATGTACTTAAGAAGAATTTAAAAATATGAAAACTACTAAAAAGAGGACTAATTTTATTAAAACTACTAGGGCGCGCGCTCGCAGCAGTTGTTGATACACAGTAATTACAAACAGAAAACATAAGTGATGTTTTTATAAGCCTGCTTAAGCTGGTACTGAAATTTTGTATTAATTGTATTAAAGAAAGGCCTGACTAAGTTAAAATGATCTATTTTAATGGTTTGTAATGATTTTTTTTATTCCCCACGTTTTCAAGATGTATATTTTAATTATGTTAGTTAATGTCTCTGTATTATTATTATTATTATTCATCATGATCCTGGTTTGTACCGCTTGTGCAGTGTCGAGGCGGTGTCGGGCAAGGCTAAGATATGTACGTTTATTTTTTATAGATAATCTGTTGCTAAAATTAGTATTTATCATTTGAGTTGCTTCATTAAAAATTGTCTGGAATGTTTAATTGTTTTATCTTAAGTACTGCTGTGTATTTATAACTCATTAATAGAGTTACGTTTTTAGTTGATGGCTGACCCAAATCCAAAACGAGCAAAAATGGATAACCCGATTGGACAAAGTAGCAGTACCAGTCCTAAGGATCGTAAAGTAGGTGTAATAGTTCAAATTTGGGTCTTAAGTCCGGTGATTGTAACAATTGTTGTTTTATATTTATAGATTCAACCGTACCTAATTAACCTATGGACGCAGTGCTTTAATGAGATTAGAAGCACGCCTGGCTTTGTGGACCACACGCATTTCATCCGGACCTTCTTACTACGGGATGAAATTTTCGGCATCTTTGCTCCTCGCCGCTTCGGCAAATCGTCGCACTTGAACATGGTGCGAGAGTTCTTGCAGATTGATGTCGACAAAACAACTGGAGAGGCTTCTTCATCCGTGAATGGTCCAGCAAAAGGGAGAAAAAATTATAAAGTATTTGAGGGGACTCGCATCATCACCGATGATAATAATAAGGACTTAGTGGAAGATCATCTTGGCAGGCACCCAGTGATACACCTTGACCTCAAAGTTACAGAAATAAATTCCGTTGAAGCAGCAGAAATGCGTTGTCGACTGGCTGTGCATAAGGCTTTCAAAGATCATCCATATCTGAAAACCAGTAAGAAGTTGGTGCCAGATGATGAAGAAGGAAATGCTGCTTGTCAAAAGTATTGCAGGGACTGGTGTGATGTTGAACGGTACACTGAGCGAAGGCTCAACGACTGTATGGAAAATTTGACCGAATTTTTGTACAACCATTTTAATGGCGCCAAGGTTTACATATTAGTGGATGAAATCGACAGCATTAATGCAAATGCACTGCTGGACGTTCCTAAGGAGAAGCCAGACGATAACAGAATGGAGAAAATTCAAAATATATGTAAAGTTTTAGGAACTTTATTAGGAGAAGTCACAAAGGGATGCAATCTTGTTGCTGGGATGTTGCTTACTGGAGTGTCATATGTGACTGGTTTAGGAATTTCGGGGGGTTTTAACAATTTAATCATATTAAATTTTCTTGGAGAGCCTATAAAGTTTGCATCAAATAACAATTTGGTGCCATTTTATGGTGCAACAAGAGAGGAAGTGGAGAACCTTATTCGGAGGTTGGTAAAGAATAAGGAGCTAGTGAATCTTGAAGAAAAGAAAGAGTTTATAAATGACACTGAGGAACTAGATGCGGAAAAGATCATGGAATTTGTACAATCTCGGTATAATGGCTATTTTGATAAGAAAGGAAACCGAGTATTTTCTCTGTGGTCTGTTTTGCAATATTTACAAGATGGAGTGGCAGTAAACTATTGGAATGAGACTAACAGAATGAATAATCTTTACATGATACTTAAATGTGACAAAATTCTACCAGAAATTGTGAAGCTCATGAGGGGGGAGATGATTGAGTTTGAGCGACATAATACAACCACGATACAAAATCTTGTAAACTTGTATGATCTTATTTTTGCGCAAAATAAAGACGAAGTTAATTCTGATGTCATTTTCAACTTTCTGATGGATCAAGGCTACTTGACCTATCCTGAAGGAGGAGATCAAGATGGAAAATTTGTAAAATACAAACTACCTAATGCAGAAATTCGAGCGGCATTATCTAAGACTTTAGGAGACATTGTAAAAGATTGGAAAATTGCTACAACCACATGCAGTAGTCTAATTAATGACATCTCCTTGTCTCTCATCAACGATGAGAAAGCGTTACAGAGCAAGATGTTGGGTGTCTACGAACAGATATCTTTAATATTGAAACAACTTAAAGGTATTGATCCCGCATTTGTGAATGACACCAGAATATCATGCGTCATGTACGCAGCTTTGAATGCAAAATCATTTCAGCTCGGTGTTGACTTACAAATAAAAAACGCAGAAAGTGACCCTATAACATTATGTAGACCAGACTATTTAATGCATAAAAATGATGAAAAATTTTCCATTCTGTGGGAAGTGAAACACAACAAGTCTACTACGGACAAATATACGACATCCCTTTACGCCTTGCAGGAAGCAAGGGGCATTGTAACCACCAAAAGTGGGAATACCAAAAACTATATGGACCCAGTATTAAAGAAACTTGGACGAGAAGTACTTGTCATAGGTAATAAGTTACAAAGTAACGCACAACATATTAACATTGTACTTTTTCTAGGTTTGTCCGTGGATAGTTACATGGAGGTATCGCTCTCGTATGCGTTAGGTATGGAGCAGAAGATCTTCTTCAAGTCTGAGAGGGAATCAGCTTTTTTTCCTGATTTATACCAAGAGCACAACGCCTTGATGTTGCCTTTGGAATAAAATGATGATTAAGGACCGATAGTGTTAGTTTCAAGATTGAACTTGTGTAAAATTTAAGAAACGGGAAATTTCTAAGCTGAAATAGTCATAACGCCTTTGTCTCAATTTCTTAACAAGTTATATTTAATGAGGTAGCATCAATACACTCCTGTGTGTTCTTTTCTTCGTGATTGTTTGTACAATAAATAAATTTCGTTAGCATTTTTGATACAGCAGTAAGCTGATTTCTGCTTTGTTAAATAATATACATAATATTTTGCATGGTTTATTTTCTTTTTTATGCTGACATGCTGTCGTACATAAATAAAACGTTCAAATCTAATACGTTATTGTGATCTTTCCTACACGCCCACCACGGTAATTGCAATGTTTTTGCCATTGTCTGTGAAATAACCTGATAATTCCAGATTTTTCCGGTTTACCAGAAAACCAATATTTAGGAAATGAAATACTGTTTTTTATTGTTTTATAATTATTTTAAATATTTTTCAAATTACGATATTTTTGGGACGTTTAAAAATGATGAAATTTTGTGCAATTGTTTCACATTTTTAATGATTTCAGTAATTTTTTAACGATTTTCTGAAGTGATAAAAATATTGAATGGTCTATAATTTTTGGGATGAGATTGCGTCAATGAGTTTTCTATTCACGACTTACAGTAATAGTATTTTGGGGTGTCTAAAAACAAGGAATTGTATAAGGTTTTTTTTAGGTATTTTTGTGGTGGTTTTCAACCATTTTTTTTTAATGGGCCTAAGTTTTGATGTTCTATAGATCCTAAGGCACTTTTGGGGTGTCTAAAAACAAGAGATTTTGTAAGGTTTTGTGGGTGCTTTTGAGGTAACTTTGCTTGATTTTGGGTAATATTCAACCATTTTTTCGTATGCCCAACTTTTGGTGGTTATAGATATTTGAGTGCTTTTGGGGTGCATAAAAATTAGGGATTTTTCAAGGATTTTTATCCGTTTTCGGTTGTTTCATATCCTTTTTTTTTTATCGTTTTTCAGTGATTCTTGCATGTGCCAAATACCCTGGTCCAGAAGTAACATGTTGATATCTATTCATAAATAATTAAACTTTAATCTTCGAAAAACCGTAAATTGGCTTTTTAAAAATTAATTGGGAAACACTTGTTTGAATTAGCATTATTTTATACTTCATTTAACAAATTACAGCACCACCTAGTTTTATGTATATAAGATAAAACAGTAAAATACAGAACTTTATTAGACAAGCGCTTTCTTGCATTTTATAATTTTTTGCAATGTTCTACTACCATAATAGTTACTTAACATCAAATTACTGCTAACATGCAGATAAATGATAAATATTAACGTTTCTTCATCAAAACATATTGTATAATTTCGATAAAATCGCATTTTTCTCTCAAATAATATGGGGATATGTGTGTGCTCTATTTCATTTTAATTGTGACCTTTAATTTGTTTTAATAAATATGGTCGATTTTACGTATGTCTTCCTGAAGCCATATATATTTTTTACTAAATTGCTTCTCAAAGTTTGCAATAAGTAATCCTAAATCATGCGTATCGCACTGAAATGTAAAAATAAATACAAAAAATATAAATATAAGGTGCAGTTGGGTAACTGGGACTGGGACCTCGGGGTAAATGGGACCTTTGCCCTTAATTTTTATACCTTTCATATATACCCCTTGCAATTTACATGAAAAAATGTTCAAAGTACCAGCAGTGTGGCACAACAACCACTTCCAGTGTTGTTGTCAAAATTCAGAACTTTTTGACAGTTATGTTTGTTTGGTAATTTTGTTGCTTGACAGAAGCATATATCAGAAGCCTGCAAGTATTTGGTGATTCGCAGGTAATAATTACAATTTTTAAAACAATTTTGTGAAGCTTGTGCATTGGGGGACTTTAAGGAGTGCTTTTTTATGTAATTTAACAGAAAAACAATAATTTTTGTTGTAAGGTTATGTTACTGGGGGTGTCCCTGTTATCTATGGTTTTTTTGTAAAATGGGGTAACTGAGACTCTTGCACCTGGGAAACTGGGACCGGTATGTCCCAGTTAGCCACCTAGATGTATTTAATTGTGGGTTTCTTGGTGAAGTTTAAAATGGGAAGGAATTACGTCCGAAAAACACAAAAAAACAGCAGATAAAAGTAGATATTCTAGAAATGATTTGGAATTAACGGTTCAGGAAGTAAAAACTGGAAGAAGAACAGTAAGGAGTTCCGCAAAAGTTCATAATGTCCCAAGAACCACATTAATCCATTATTTACAAGGAACACGCGGAAAAGGGTGTGTGTCAAAAGCAGGAAAGGGTGGAGGAAGAAGATTGCAACTCGGCGAAGAAAATGAAACAATATTAGCAAAATAGTAGATAGAGTTGGACAGTTTGACGACCACCCCCCACTCCTGACCTTGAGTTCAAGGTCAAGGCCATTGTTTCTCCTCACTCGACCTTCGATTCAAGGTCATCAGATTCCCCTCACAGGACCGTAAGACTAAGGTCACTACCTCTCAGAAAACTTTTAAATAGTATGGTCAGACAAGAAATGGAAGAAACAATAATTGTAAATTCGTTTAGTTGCTATGAATAATACAGAATGCGTTACAAGTTAACATGTAAAGAAAACATTATTATAACTTTTATAAATGCAGCAGTAGTTGCAGCAATCCGCAATAGCTGGTTGTTGCAGAATATCTGGTTTATGAGGCTTCAACAGAATAGTTTGCCAATTCGTAGGTGCTGCATATGTCGGATAGTGGAATTTTATCTTAAATGTTAATATTCCATCATCTGTAAAATTGCGAACGGATACTTTAAAAACAGGAAGGTCGGCCAAAGTTGCATTATCCATTTTATGCCAAGTCGTATTGGTAACGGCACTGTTAGCGTAGGTAATAGATGCGGATGTGCAATTTGGTGGTTGCATTACATAGAGAATACCATCATAGAAAGCTGCGAGAACAGCTATGAATTTTATACGTAACATGCTGATACTGCAGTAGTTGTACGTAGAATGGGAAAGGTACCTTTGAAGCATACCTTTTTCTTAATCCGGAGTTGCGCAATCCCCTTCTTTATTCTTACTTTGATTGTCAGCAGGCGATTGGTAAAACCGTTCGAATGTTTCAACCCGCACAGTTAAATTATGTAGTGCAGGAAAGCGTTCCAAGGTTATTATCTGGTATGGATGCTTGGTGTAGAGTGTGTTAAAATCGTAGTGAAAAAACCCATAGTTAGCTCGAAAGAAATCTTTCAACTCGATATTTAACGGATGAGAAGTCGTGGAAAATGTGTAGCTCAATTCAGGATTTACAGTTGGTAGTTCATCGAAATTATGAAAACGGCTTTCAGCATCATTAGCTACATGATAAATGGCTACATCTGAGATATAGAAGAACAACATGTTACCGATATGAGTGCGCGAAGTAAACTGAAAAGCGGATTGGCAGATCGTTGAATAGGGTGGAGGAAACCGAAAATGGTGGTGGGGTATAATGAGGCCGGTTAGTAGTGTGAAGACACTGGCCCAGACAAAACATGACCTCAACAGTTCCCGAATGGTATAATGTGCAGCTGTTAACTGGTAATCCTGCAAAACGATTTAACATCCGCCGCTTAAACCTGGAGAATAAAAAAGCCTTCTTCGAATTACTAAGAACAGTGGAAAAAAATCGAACACCTAAGCAATTGATGGAAGCGGGCATTGTGAGACCTGATTGGAGTTATGCATATTTTATCTCGTATTGGTGGGGAGTAGCGGACGATCACAAAGAATACTATGTGTCAAATAAGTTTCTGAAAAAGTGGCTTAAGAGGGGTTATATATCCTTCAGCGATGTTGGACACTCCAAAGACTGTGTAGAGGGTAATGGTTGCGAGGTGTGTGATGATAGAATGTTTTTGAACATGGCGTGCGCTGTGGTGGACGACAGTTATTGCTTTTTGAAAAGCTACTACCTACCTTATGCGAAATTTGATAACACACAATTCTATGAAGCCACTATCGATGATTGTGTGCTAGACGGTGCTACTGCTTATAATACTTACTTTGAGAAGTGTAATGGAGGTGCCATCGAAGATTTGCTAGTAGTAAAGAAGTTAGAAAAACTTGGAGTTGAGGGTATCGATTTTAATCTGTATCAGTAGTTGTAAGAAATGTATAGGTATTACCTGAACGAAATTGTGGTGTAGATCAATAAAATTGGTAGTTGATATAAAAGTGTTTTATTTATAAGAGTTATACTATAATATCTATACAAATTAATACATACAAATATAGGTATGTACACAATTAAGCGGTATATGGAAAAATGTAGAAGATAAAAAAAGCAAAGCGGGAACAAATATAAAAATGAAAGCATGAAAAAATATATACACAATTACTTTAGATGCTTAACTTGTAATATGCTGCACGCAGAAAATGAAGAATATTGGCTGGTGTGCGCTGGACCCACCAGAAGGTTTCCCACATCTGCCGGGCAGCGTTGGCGGCGAACCAGCAGATGGTGCAGTGATGTTGTTCCACGGTAACTGGATGGGGGAGGGCTACCGTCGTGGCGTCGAAGAACCGCTTCATAGCCATGTACTCGTCCAGGATGGCCACCTCCTGGTCCGAGTACAGCCCTCCTGCTCCTTGGACTGTAGCTATAATCCCTCCAGAAGTTTGTGGGATGTAGGCGAAGTAGCCAACATCACCCGACACAAGTCCCGAGAGGATGTCCTGCAACCGTAAGGGTACTGCCACAAACGGGTCCGTTACCGCGGCAACAACCACTTCTCCGGCGAGATAGTCTATGGGATCCGCACTTATGCTGCAGATGCGCGCCACCACATCCCCGAACTGCACTTGGAACAGCATTTTGGTGTAATGGTAACTGCAGACTGTTCGGTAAATATATAAGAGTCACTATCACTGGTAGTGGTCGACCTTAAAAATGTATAGGAGAAGGGTTGGTCTTGAGACCAGTTAGAAAAATGTGGTTACGAAGGATCACGAGTGACCTCAGCCTTGACTTCAGGGCTGTGGCCTTAGAGGTTTAAAAAAAAAGAAAAAAAAAAGAAGAAGGCGCAGCTAATAGACCTCGAAAACTGGTGGCGGATTGACCTTAGAAAGTGATAACCTTGGTAATTTTGTATGTATGCGGCATGAATGTGGGATAGATGGCCTTGAAAATTTAATGTGGGATGGATATTCGAGGTCAACATGTTGATTTCATGAGTGGGGTTAACATCCAAGGCCAACGTGTCTGGTACAATAAAATTCCTGACCGTCTGGCAACTTCATTCAACCCGTAGATCTCAAGCGCGATGGTTGGTTCTCGAAGTGCTGTTTTGTGTGGTGTGTGCCAAGGTGTTGTGCTAAGTGCTTCTGCTACGAAACGCAGGAAGCTGTCAATAAGTGCGTCGCAACGCAATACAGCCAAGCTCTGTACATGCCCGAGCGCAGCCTCCGCTCAGGTAAGTGCATCAAAATTACAACCGCTTGCTAGTAGCAGTAGAGTAAACGTTTTGCAAAATGTTGTCGTGAAACCCAGCCACCTTCAGCTCCCTGAATACGAAACCATTTCAGATGCGGAGGTCGAAAACAGTAGTCGGGGAGCTGCAAGTGGTAGCATTTTGCGGCAACATTTAATATTATTAAAGGAAAATTCGCTAAAAGTTAAATTGAAAGGTAAAGATTTCGCGAGTAACAAAACGGAGGCAGCCCCCCTTCAGACTGCTGCATGTAGTAATCAGGCTGACGCTCCCACCTGTGATGTGAATGAAATTGTTGCATGCAGTACCCCTAATAACGATTCCAAATTTGATAGTAAGTTTGTTGGTGAGGTATCGACTAATAAATGAGAAGTAATTAAATGATCTGCCATTTGAAATTTCGATCAGTAAGAATAATCAACAAAACAATTATTTGTGCAGCATTTTATTTTTTGGTTTGCGATTTTAATATACGAACAGCAAATTATGGTAAGCAAAATAAAATTATTATGTCGGCACAATAAACTTTTATGCGGCATATAAACCGCTAGTCGCGCAGCCCAAAATCTATTCAAGCAGCAAAATTATTAGTTGATCTACTAAATTATTAAATGAGCAGCAACTAATTTCATTCATCTGCGGGTAAAACATTTGATGTTCTAATATTAATCGGCAAATTGAAAAAGGTTTAATAGTATCGGCAAATAAACAACTTTGTCAGCTACAAAAATAAATAAGCATGATGTTATTTTTTTGAGCAGCTACATTGTTGGAAAGTGCGGCTCAATTGGTTGAAGGGAGAGCAGTCTACGCACTGGCGCCAATCGGTGTACGAGTTATGGTTTCCCGGTCTTTATTGTCAGTTGTCGTTTTCTTGCGTTGTTACGTGCGCAAGTAACGTTCATTTGTTTATTTTTGTGTATTATTTATTGGATCATGGATTCCGGGGATATTGGTGAGCATAGCAGTGCTTCAGCTGATGTACATAGGTCGAAAGTTCCTTTATTACAATCGGACAGCGATAGTAGTGAGGGAGAAATAGTTCCAGCAACGAAGAAGAAGCGGCAAGTCATATCTTGGACATTTGATAAAAAATTTGATAACAGCAATGAAGCCGAGGTCGCCCTAAAAGAAGAAGGTACTTGGTCTAGTCATTTCTCTCATAATTCGGAGGAAGGACAGAAAAAGTTTTACCGGTGCAATAAAGTAAAAAGACGAGGACCTCAATGCTCGGCAAAAGTATATTTACTATTTGATTCTACTTCAGATTCAGTGTTATTATATCGAGCAGATGCTGAACATGACCATGGCAACCTGAATAATACTTCTGAATTCGGTCTGAGTGAGGCTGTGAAATTAGAAATTAACAAATTATTTGACCTTAACATGAAACCAAAGGCTATAATGAAACGCCTTACAAATATACAGGGTATTAAAGTGCCCAAGATGTCGCAGTTGAGAAATCATCTACATGTTCAACGTCGCGTTAAATATGGGAATTACAGTATCAGTTTAGGAGAGTTACAAGGGTGGTTATCTTCCCACTCAGTCTTGCCTGATGATCCGCATGAAGCTTTCGTAATTTCATACGATGTGATGGAAAATGATATACCCCCGGCCTTTCGCTTGGCTATGTCAACAAAATATTTGCTGGAATTAGCTCGTGATGCAGAAATCCTTCACGCAGACGCCACTTATAAATTGATATGGCAGGGATTTCCTGTGCTAGTGGTCGGTACGACTGATAAAGCTAGGAAATTCCACGCTTTATGCCTAGGTATAGCTACTAATGAGAAAACAGATGATTTCAAAATGCTATTTAATGCTCTGAAAAATAAAGTTCATGATTTATTTTCAAGTGTTTTGAAGCCCACTGTTTTGGTTTGCGATGCTGCAAAAAGCATTCAGAATGCTTTTACTGAAGTCTTTGGAAATGAAGCCATAGTGCGATAGTGTTGGGCACATGCGAAGAGAAAAATACAAACTCGAGCAGAAAGCTGCATAAAAAACAAACTCGCTCTAAAAGACGTATTGGCAGACGTAGACACTTTGCATTTTATAACGTGCCCAAACAGTTTCATTACAGCTACAAAGCTTTTTCTGCAAAAATATCATGACCATACGGAGTTCCTTGACTACTTTAAAGAGCAATGGCTGAACCAGGATCGCAACTGGTTTTTGGGTGCAGCTCCGAATTCGCCTTCAACAAACAATGCTTTGGAGTCTTTTAACAAAGTAATAAAAGATAGTAATACATTGCGCGAGCGTTTTCCTTTAGCTCGATTTCTGATTTTTGCTTCAGATATGGTCAATGAATGGTCGAAAAAATACTTTACAAACCCGGAAGACAATGTGTTTGCAAAGACTCCCACTATATCTTTAAATAATTGGACAAAATCTTATCAGTGGGCAAAATTGCCGAAAGAAGTTTTCGAGTTGCGTAAAGATGAATATTTCACATATTACGCAATACCAGCTGGCGAATCCGTCAATTGCAGAGATATCGAAGAGCAGTGGAATAATTTTGGTGAGTTCAAAGAACAGTATTTCAGTAGATGGGTGGTTTCACTGCCAATCAATACAGAGGAGTGGAAATCAGGAAAATGCAACTGCCCGACGTTTTACAGAATGTATATGTGTAAACACATAGTTGGTTTGGCTATTCGAAGCTCACAATTCCTCCAGTTGAAGCTAAGAATATACCGATCGGGGAAAAAAGAAAGAGAGGCCGACCGTCTAAAACCAAACGAGCACTTATTGTTCAATAATTATTGTATTAATTATAGGTAATTTGGTAATTATGTTACCTATTACAGTTATGTTTTTTCTTTTCTAATAAATACTTACTTTTTTGCTTTCTACCCGATTGTTTTATTTATTTCCTACTCAATCATTTTTAAAACATAATTGCTTCATTTTCGAGCCGATCAAAAAGTATTTGGTTACTGATCAATTTCTACTGTCATTGTAATTTTAGAGCTGGACAAATGTAATAAAACACCGACAACGTTGTGCCAATCACATAATTATTTTGATGTAATTTTCTTTTTTTTGCTGCCAATATCGTTTTCAAGCTGCTCGTAAAGAATTTGAATGCAAACCATTTTCATTTTAATTGCCGCTCATTAGTTGCTGCTCATTCAATAATTTTTCGGCTCAAATATATTTTAATTCTGGCCAAATCTCTATTATTTTGCTGACCGATTAAATCATAGCCCTAATAAATTAAGGCGACTTGTTAAAAATCAAAATTTGCGATCCCCAAAAGTCGGTACCGATAGAGTCGCAAGAACTGTTTGATTTCGATTATGAATTTGAAAGTAATTGGAAGCCTAGCGAAGCGGGAACGGAGCGTACCGATAAGGTGCTTTCAGAGCTTGCAGCTGGGTTGCGTGGAGGATGTGGTCCGCAGGACCTCGATACTCCGACAAGTATCGACGGAGCACTTACTACAGCAGCAAAAGCGACCACCACTGTAATGGTTGTAGATGCTATAGCAACTGCTGAAGCTGTAAATGTTGCACCGACCTCTCCCGCAGTTACAGATTCAGCCGTTGCTACGTCATCTAGTAGTAAAACTGTCGCGAAGGGAATGGGTTCAGCGGCCCTTCGAATGTTGCGGGAAGAGGTTGAGAAAGTGGAGCGTGAATGTGGCTTAAAGACTGGTGAGGGCTGGGATGCTGTGCACGATCCTGCAC
>JABXWE010002933.1:0-54024 GCA_014611495.1 Limonius californicus | reverse complement strand
AGAGGGTGTTAACTTAACCTTGTATTGTACACCCCAATTGAATACTATTCGATGAACTGACACTTTAAAAAGTCGACTATGCGGTTAATTAATTAGCAAGCGATTTACTAGTTAATATACACAGGTCTTTTTCAAATAATTAAGTAATCATTAATACTAAGCAAGTACCGTTTAGAAATCTAAATTATCCTTATATTAATGACAACAGATTTCTTTATTAACCCACGCAATTTGCGATAGATACTCCATATCATTACAAACATTTTCTGTACTTCGAAACTTCTAATGTAAGTGCAACTTATTCGATTTTTTATAGAATTTAAAGCTTACCTTTTGGAACATAACCTATAAACATGATAATTTTGAAGGCTCGTTATGACTTTTGTGTAATTTTTGTCGATATCGATTTGGGAGCAGCGAATAATGGCATCTGCTCGAAATTAAAAAACAATATTCCACTCTATCGGACAAGGAACGCATAAAAAAGCTTTGATATCTTCGATCTCGTACAAAATGGCTTTTGATGGCGACGGTCTGGCTCACAAATTGAAAAGCCGTAACAGACGGTCGAATGGGCCCTCGGAGCTACTAGCATTGATTTTACTCAGCATGTCCATGACCACTTTACTAAACTTACATTTGTCGGTCTCCTGTTACGCTTTTAAAGTTTATAGCACACGCTACTGTACAGTTACCGAGTTGCGGACACCAAACAAGTTTAAAATTATATAACTTTGGCATAAGCGTTTTTTTCTCGAATTCTGCAGTTTATTTTTGTTTTGGTCTGTGCTTAGATAAGTTCTGCTGCAGGAGTTCGTAAGTTGTTCAATAAAAAATTGATAAATTAACGTGCAGAGGAGGACGTTTAACCGTTTACATAACTGTATTTTCAAATCGGTCAAACTAAAAATTTGTAAATATCAAGGAATTTCAACCTTTAGCTCAACGATCTGTTAACTGTCAGCGAATTCATATCCCACGATTTAAATGAGTGTGACCCACATAGCTCTAATTAGAGAAAATAATTCACATTAATACTATACGTTTTGTGTTAGCTTTAACACACCATAACAATGAGCAGTTTCCTTTGTTAATTTTTGTTCATTGTTTTATTATAACTACAATGCTCACTCGAATAATATCATTTTGTTGTATTGTCTTGCTTTTCCATCCCAGAATAGGTGTAAAAGTTAAGTATTTATTAAGAAAACGTTTCATAATTTTTTGCATTTTTAACGTTTCAAGAGTTTAATAAATTAAATTTCATATCTAATATTCGTATACAAGATCATGCAACGAAATGTTACTTTCCCACAACTAAAATCCCATACAGCACTTTAAATTCCTTTATTCAAACGTAGAAGCAGAATTACAAGTTGAACACTTTAGAGTTTGGCCACACCTTGTTCACTTTAACACCTACTAAAATGTTAACATACCTAATGGTGAAGGGTTACCAGTTGTTCCCGTCCTGAAAACATCAGAGAATTGATTCCTAATCGAGTATTTCCAAAAACGGATTTTTGGGAATTTAATTACTAATAATTAGATAATTATAAGGTCAGTGACGTTAAAGACTGGGAAATTAGAAGGGCTACACAGCAGAGTGAAGAAGAGGACACAAATCTACTGCTATTCACAATAGATACAGATAAAATAGTTAAAGTGTGCAAAAGACGTATCGCTAGCTAGAAATAGGGTATCGAACATGACGGGATATATACTCGCATGTGAAACGTTTAATATAGGTTAGTTCCATTACACTAATAAAAAAATATAGGCTACAAAGTACAAGGCATGCAACTTTAAAAATAGAAACGCAAACAAACGTAATAAAAATAACAAACACAATGGAAGAAGACATTAAACACAAGGAGAACGGATTAAGTAGCAAGTAATGAATACCAAATTTTAGTGCAGATGGAAATGTTAAATAGATCAAAGAAACTTACAAAATTCTATTAGCAATTAAACAAAACAGTTATCGATAAGCGATACTCAGAAAATCACGAAAAAAAAACATGTAGACAACATGATCCCATTATTATATGGAAGTGAAATATGGGTAACTTACCAAAACCAAGTAAATAAATTAACAGAAAAAAGAATAAAGTTCATAAGTTAAATCAGTAAATCTTCTCTCTACCTATCTGTGTGTGCATGCGCGCTTACATATCCTTTTTTTAAATAAATAATAAACCGAAACCCCATTTCAAGAATGATGATGGGAATTCTTCTGAAAGATCATTAGACAAACGAAAGGATAAGACGACAGACTAAAGTTGATAACATTGTCAGTAGAATTACCTTTGGAAGTAGCTAAGCCAAACAATAGAAAAAAGATGGAGTCCCTGGAATTAAAGAAGAAGTAGTAAAGATGAGGTGACGATCTGTGAAGATGGGTCTAAATTGGTACAATTTAATGTAAAATAGAAACGTATTGAAACTCTTAAGAAACGTTTGTTCCACAATAGACGTACAAGCGCTATTGAAGAGAAAGACAATCAGAAGCAAACATTTTAGAGATCAATTGAAGTACATAGACCTTAAGCGATTCCCAACCGTCATGAAATAAGTAAAGAAAATCATAGATTAAATTAAAGATATTAGACTTGTGATAAAATCAGATAAGTGAAATCTATAAGCAAAATTATTGAAAGTAAACAACTGAAATGCTTGGGATTATATATACAGAATAACGAACGATTAACTGAAGATACAAATAACATAAACCCGGCAACAACGGAGAGGAACATGCAGAAGCCAAAATGTATTGGAGTAATAGAATAAAGGAATTGATAATCCAAAGAAAGAAATAAGTCTAAGATCTGCAGCAAGTGGCGCAGAATTGAAAACAACAGCAAAACTGAATAAGGTCATCATAAGCTCGACGCTGTTAAGACCAATAAGAGTATAGAAAAGAAGAGAAAGGAGACAATTAACATACCTTTGCCCTAAACAGGTACCCGAGGTGCCTTATAATGGTACCTTGGTATTATCGTTTCACAACCAAAATCATGGTGCTGCAGTGCGCTTGCACTACATTTATCGGGTTGCCTTGTTTTGGGTTGATATGTTTTTGTTATTGTTTAGTTAGTTACGGTTCTTCCATTCAATAAACAACACGTCCTAATAAAGCTTGTTTTAATCTTTGTATTGGAGTTTGGAATCTTACCAGATAACAATATTTTGGTGACCCCGACACTTTTTCATAGAATCAGCTGGGTTTCAAATACTCCGCGAACCTCAAATTGCGTCTGAGAAACATAACTACTTATTTTTATAAAAGAAAACCCAAGAAGGATCTGCGCCGTCCCAACTGAACTAGTAGTTTTACCATAACACCAAACCGAATTGAATAAATCAACGTGAAAAAAATAAAGAAGCGACAATGTCAAATTTTTAAAGGCTACCGTAACATGTCTCACTGATTAAATCTACATCTCAAAGGTAAATATATTGACCTAAGAGCCTATTCACATTACCTTATACTGAATCAGAATAATTACTCTTACAAAAATGTGGAATTTGAATATACTTTATGAATAACGTGCTAGTTAACCAGTCACGGACACCAATTTTCATATTGCCAACCAATCAATCTACCACTGGTGACTATGTTTCACGTATATTCGCTACGCGGAAATATGAAAAAATGTATACGCCACGATCTTAAATCCTAAATCAAGAATGGAACGAAACTGTCTTAGGTAGAGACGTTCTAGAATTATAAAAGATAACTTTCTTTTCAGACAACCAGTCATAGATCATACAGCAGCTATGTGGCTACCGATGGCCACGTGATTTTTTACATCGTAGTCACCTTTTCAGTAGACGATATATACTAAATAAATGATGCTAAAAACCAATTGCTAGCGTTTATGGGTTACGTTAACAGGCTCGTCATCCGACAGTTAGACACCGGCCTGTTCTCTGCCACGTGCTTCTCCTCAACGGTAAGGTAGACACATGGAGAACCTAATGTAAAATTCGAACCATCAAACTTCCAGAGAAGCTTTTCGGCATAAACCTCCCACGGTTATGGTTGGGGAATGGTGTGTGGTGGGTTGTAACACAAGATTTGTATACGCTGAGTAATAATACTGGAGAATCGAACAGACGTTTTGTCCAGCAAGCAAGCGGGTTTCCAATTAAGCTACCACCACGCAAGTTTCCGGGTGATAAAATAAAAAACATTAAATCGCATATTTTTGATTTGTGGAAAAATTCTTCTAAGTTTAGAAAGAGGAAGAATTTGCATTTGGAGCAGTAGATGATGAAGATTTATGCCTAAAAAATTTCGGGTCTTTGAATATGTAAAAGTAGTTCTTTTTTTTGTCCCTTCTCACCCAGCTTATCCCAACTCAGCACATGTCGTGCTATTCGCGGGTTTAACATACCCCACTCCTGAAAACCCCCATATCCGGACTACAACTAGGAGACCACAAACACCCTGGGAAAGTGTAGTGCTCAGGATTCTAACCTGAGCGACTTTGCTAGAATAATTCCGAAGCCAAGCGCCGTACTCTACTGCAGTCACCTCAAGATTACTTCTTAAAAATTCCCATTTCATATACTTTTTATAAATTCTTGAATGAGATCCTACTTAAAGGTATTATATTAAAAGCATTTTGTTAAAGCATCATCATTATAATATAATAAACTGCTAAAGCGAAATTTGTACATAGGACGATCTAACTAAGGAGGGTACTTTATCCAAATCTTTTTAAAGTAATATTTTTAAATGCGTTTCTTTTCCAAGAAGACGTTACAAAACATTGTATAAAGAAGCCTCTTAAATATAATTTGAAAAGTTTCAAGATTTCTGTTTGGTAGAAAACTTCACCGTCTACTACTAAGGACAAATTCTTCATCGTTCTAAGGCTAAAATATTTGTTGTCAGTAACATAGCTAATGATTCCGATGTACTGCTAAGTTTGGGTTTTATTATTATTAAATGCTACTGGAATCTTTTAAGTATACTAACACCCTGTATATTCAGTAATAGCCTACATTCCTTTCTCCATTTACCTTTCTCTATTTTAGCAGGCTGTTAAATTGAATAAAGAAAAAAACCTGCACAAACAATTATGAAAAAGTTAAAATATAAGTATTTTTATAATTTGAATCTTAGGACGTTTTAATTAAAGACGGCAGAAAAGTTTTCTTCTTCAAAGATTCAGCGTTACTTTGTAATTTACATTAAGAGTATCCGTTCTTAAAATATTTACATATTAATTACAAACATTTTAAGGCCAACTATAGGATTTCCACATACTGATTTTAATATACTCATACTTAGAAGATTTCATGCGGGACTCATAACAAATTGCCGTGATACGCAATAATTTAGCAATTTCTACAAATAACACTTTTCAACTAGATTTAAGCACGCGAAAGCCGTACTTTCATATTCGATGGAGAACGATTTATAGTCTATATCGCAATACTCTAATTACATACTTCGAAAAATACATACACAAGACACAGATTGCAGAAGAAGACATGTATTACATAATTATTGTCATTCTCAATTCGATCAATTTGTTCCATTTTTTATTTCTAAGAGCGTAATTAAACGGACTTACACTACTAGTACAGCGTGTTTAGCTTTCGAATAATTGTGTGATGTTCCTTAATTGGGCTTATTGTAACAGTACTCTATATTTAAGTTAGTGTAGTTTTGTGTGTGGTTTAATTAGAGACACACAAATGACATCAGCGAGACGTTCAGTTCTATATAACTTGATGGGAATTTCCCTTCATTAAATAAATCATAGACACACCATCAATTTAATGTTTATCTTGCAGAAGAAATTTAGGTTCAACGTTTAATATATTAAAAATTAAAACTAAATTGAATATTTAATTACTTTGTGTTTATTTGGCCGCTTTTGGAAGAATCTTTGAGAGTCAATATTTCCCCCGAGCTATTTCCAGGACGTGCTTTTCGGAGACCGAAAAATTGCTACCAAAGTATTTCAAAAAATTTAGGTTCGCATTCCTGTAACGTCTGGGAAGACAATAAAATTTAATGGTTCTTTATACTCTGTTTTGATGTTCCTTAAAACGGATTTCCAGGCTGATGTAAAAGTAAAAAGTAAATTCTTGATTCAATAAATATGTAGGATAACAATAGATAATGGGATTATTACTTACTCATAGTGGAAAAACATACATTTCACAAAAAAGAAATAATTTTAGTGAGTTTGTTTCCTGCCTTACTTCGTTAATTTCATATTTATATTTTAATAATAATAATAATAATGGACTCAATGTCAATGGGATTTATTTACTTTTTGTGCTTTATACCTATTTCGACATTTTATATGTCATTTTCAAAAGCATTTATTATTGTAAACATTTGTAGGTAGGGCAACAGCACACTGGATATTGATGTCGAACTTGGCTCTGATCTTTTATTCCAAAATTTTGTTATATATTACTTTAAATGTACTTGTTTTGATTATATTATTTTTAGCCAAGTTTATACGATATATCACCATTGATTTAAAACTTTTTCCCACATTTTTATAACTTGCTCATTAGTAAAACCTTCGCGCCCGATATGTTTGTTGTAGTAGCGTTTAGTATTCGCCCCCAAATTAATTCTATTGCGTTGCATTAACAGTGGTATGGAGGTAGTCTTAAAACTTCATGGCCGTGTTCGCGCAACATTTCATCAACAATATACATTTTAGGTATATTGTGCTTTTTCGCAATGACAAGTAACTGTAGCCTTAATGCATCTGCCGGATAGGGGATGTTATGTCTCTTCAACAATAAGATATCGTCCTTTTTCCACTGCGTAGTAGGCTGTTTTTCGACTACTCTCGAATGATATGAAACATTGTCCATTCCAATCAAACAAGGCTCGTCCAAATTCGGTATCAGCATCTCTTGCACCCATTTTTCGAAAGATTCGTTGTTCATACTGTCGTGGTAGTCAGCGCCTCTTTGCTTTGGAAGAAAAAATTAAACTTGCACCTTCAATAAAGCCATCAGATAAACCAGCATGTAAGACAATAAAACGCTTTCCTTCAGACCCATAGGGGTCTGAAGGTGTTCTTCGCGCGCTTCTTAGAATCGTCCTGCCAAGATTTTCGAATAAATTTTACTGAGTTTTTATTGGCACTATTTTCATACGACTTCAAGAATTGAATTCTTTGATTAACAACACATGTTTTTTCACAAAGAAACCGTCGACTGCAATCCTTTTTATATTTAAAACCACAGTTTTGTAAAAGCCGGGAAAGAGCTCTTATATCCTAGATCAAACACGCGATGTTTTTTAGTGTAAAAGGCGTGCTACTGGCGTAAAAGTTGTAAATGACATCCCGAATATCCATTTTTATATTTTAGTCAAGATCGCCAGTTTTTGTTTTACTCCTAAGGCGCTTTTTTGGTGCGCTAAGTATATTTTCTTTGTCGTCCTTACATATCCACTGCACAGTACAGTAATCAAAGGCCCACCCTTTCTTCGTTCTTCTTGAAAATAATTTATTATATTAAGCACAAACTGTTTCGATTGCAGAGACAGATGACCTAGTTTTGTTGCCATTGTAGACTAATAAATTTTCACAAAAAATCGAAAAACAACATTCTTTGAAATTCCGGGAGGACAAGAACTAAATTTGCTTTGAAAAAGGTATGCGTTACGTAAACACTTTTTCTTCATCTGAAAAATAACATTAGAAATCACCTGTTTTGGAACCACTGAACACTGTAAGTGCTGTCTCTTTTCGTTTCACGAGTCACCGCAGTGTATTTCATAAACTTTAGAACGGCAATCTGCAAGACTTGCGCTCGCTCCAATAGCCTATAGGAACTAAGGAGCTAGAAAGAGAGTAATGTAACTAAACAAATGTTGTGGTGGTTCTTACTGCGAAGGGCCACCCGTCAAATAAAACGACACCCGACTATATTAGTTATGGTATTTTAGCTGATTTGGTTAAATAAGTTATCAATGATTAGTTGTTTCACTATTTTAAGTCTGAAATCCCTTACTTTTACAATAGGTTGTAAAACAAAATATTTTTTTATTTGAACGAGATCCAACAACGCGTAAATAATAATATTTAATTAAGTATTTTCTAAAATATATTGATGATATCTTAAAGGTAAACTTTGAAGTAGTGAAAGATATAACTGCTTATAATACGTAAACGTTTGTTTGTTTTTTCCAAGAAAAGTGATCACTATAAACAAGATATACAATACAGTCAACAATTGAAATCATTTGCTTCATAAATATTCGTTAATTATCCTGTAAATACGGATTTTTGAAAATGGTATTTTGCAAGTGGTTATAATTTCCTGATCTGATTCACACCAACGAATTAAAAAATGGTTGTTTATGAATTACTGAAAATTCTAATTTTTAGTTGTGAATCAAAAACCGGTTATGACATGTAGAACTTAACATTCTTTCATTGACTTTTAACAGGAAAGTAATTAGAATATGTAAAGGTTTTATACGGTTAAAAATGTATATTATTCACTTCAAATGAGTCATATCAGAATTAGGTACAAATATTAAATCCGATGGTAGATTACAATATATGCAAA
Source organism: Limonius californicus (assembly GCA_014611495.1). Taxonomy (NCBI): domain Eukaryota; kingdom Metazoa; phylum Arthropoda; class Insecta; order Coleoptera; family Elateridae; genus Limonius; species Limonius californicus. The sequence continues at coordinate 45,456 of JABXWE010002933.1, read as the reverse complement.
CTAGAAAAAACATTTCTTTGGCAATGGGACCCTTAAGATATGAGAAAATAATAATTGAAAATTTGACCCAAAATTGTTTGAGTACCGCAGGATAATACAAAAATTTGAGTTCAAAGACATGTTATGCAAAGCAGAGTAAAATGGAAGTGCAAAACATTTCTTATCACCTGCACAAACCAATACGATTAGGTAGATCAGTAATTTCTATTGACACAAGCCAGACAAGTTTTTACGTGTTTGCCACTTTGGATTTACTTCACAATTAGGTAATAACCTTCTACAGCTTAAATGCATTTTCTATGTATCTTCAGCAGTTCTAAACAAAATTTTATTTTATTTTTTAATTAAAAAAATAAACTTAAAGATTTTTGAAAAATGAATAGTAACTGCAACTGAATTCTAGCTGAGCCAATCTATTACTGGTTCAAATATTTGTACCTATTTCTGATACACCCGGTATAACCATCCTTATTTAACCATATCACAAACGCGTATTACATATTTCTGTCGGTTCCTACGCGTTTGTCAAAAACTGCTGGGGAAACTTTTATAAAATGTAAAGAATGTTCAGTATCACCGGAAAATTTTTTGGTCGAACACGAAAGTTAAAAATGAAGGTGTTACATTTATTCCTAAAATAATATTGTAACAGCATCTCTGTAGATTCTGATAATCGTATAACACACGCGTATTGTAGTTTTTAGGATCATAAAATGTTGATATAACTGGTACTGACTTGTAAACATGTGCATTAAAATATTTACAGTATAAAAAAGGAAGTTTGTTGAAAACTATAAAGTACACATTTTCTAGGAGTGGCAAATTTTCTGATTTCGATCATCTACAAATCCTTCAAGTAACACAATGAGATTGAACCTAACAAAGCGCCTTAAAGAACGAGTTCAGAAGTTTTGTTCACATCCTTACATATTCCTGATACCCCGACCACTACCAGTTTTAAAATCCTCAACTATTTAGTAACTTTGCAAAATACATGAATTATGGGTTAGTTACTTTATTGTCTGAAACTTCCTGCAAGTTTTAATGCATGCTTACAACGGCGTTTTGGAGTGCTTCATAATTGTGACAGCAGTTCTCACAGAATATTGTAACAAACGAGGCCTAGTTTTAACCACCTTTCATAGCACACACAACATATAACAGTGTCTCCGTCATGTGGGACCCTCGAACAAAGAAGTTTACTGTATAAAACGTACAGGATATAAATTAATAACGTATTGGCCAGCTTTCTGTAATTTATTATTAATCATATTATCGTACGGTTTTCATAGCTGTATACCGGATTTCTTTATTACTTCTAAACCAAGACTGTTATCTGTATCTTGATGAATCCTTGATGCAATTACAAGACGCCAGCGGTCTCGGCCTCCGCAACACCCTGTAGATACCTAAGGGAAATTAAACGTCACAGAGCCAAAAGCAAATCCCCAAAACAAATCTCCTCCAGATAAGCAACTGAATCTTTGTAGATCAAAGTACAACAGGCGGGCGTTTATCTTCGAATAATGATATTTGTAAAGCAGTGGCCCGAAGGATAATTCGATTAACTGCTCGGAGAGATGGGACTTGTTCTATTTACCTTCGGCGCTCTCTGGGCGTCTGATTTACGTTGATATCCGGCGTCGGTTTAGCGTCGGGGTCGGCCCTTATAGGGTTTCGGCACGTATAATTCTGTGCTAATTATTAGAGCCTATAGTACAACATTTCAGCTATTTATTAGACAAATACCTTAATGAGAATTTCGTTTTACAACGTGAGCGCTATGGGATCATGGGCGAAATCGTAGATTTGCCTAATGTTGCAAATTAAGGGATTAGAGATTTTGGGGGAGGCAAATTTATGTATGGATGAGGCAAGCAACGTTTATAAACTCCTTAGACAATGCATTTCGCTTCAGAAACTCACGCTTAAAAATCGCATGCACTAGAAGAGTTAATGAGCTGGAAAACTTTCGAAGCCTGAACCTGTCAGACGCAATTTTTTCACGAATGAAAGCGAAGTGAACAACAAAAGCTTCTGCATAAATATTGAAAGTTTGAGGTTTAAATTATACAGCAGATTGCTCGCGTCGGAAAAACACAGTCGCTAATAAATTAAGATCAAAGCATTAACCACTAAAATTTAACATCCTATAAATCTTGTTTTCAGGGATATATACATATCCTCGATGGCCTCGATAACATTGCCACTGCAGTAAGCTTTCAAAACCGTTGTGTAATCATTCATTGTTATTTTCGTTTGGTTTCGAAATACTAAATAGTAATTGCAAATACTTTGTATTGTAAAAATTATGATTAATTTTGTAATACCTTCAGGGTGTCTAGTGAAACATAATTATAAAATATCAGGTTTACCCAAGAATGTGGGATTACATTTTATAAAAATTCCAAGAACCTTCCTGTTACTTTATAATGAAGTTATTTTACACCACTATCTTGTTGAAACTTGAATGTAATATGCTAATTATAATCGAGTTTTGGAAAATCCATAACCTATGAACCTGTAAGTGAAATTAATTTACATTAAACATATTTATCAAGGCATTGTAACTTTCAGGATGTAGTAGATTTTGGTTATGAAAAATATATACATAATGGGTTACAAAAAGCAGTCTTATATTCTATACTTGCATATTCATAGATTTAAATAATTACTGTCCTCATGAAGAATTTAATTTGCCTACTTAGGAATACATACAAGCAATAGAACACCCACTAATGAAGTAAAGAATCAAGCATATAAGACAACAAGCATATGAGCCATAACGAAATATGAAATAACAAATATCTCACACAAGAACCAAAGATACGGATCTATAAGAATTTAATAAGGCCAGCCCCACGTACGCAGTAAAACGAGGGCAGACGACGCCGAAACCAAACAGATCATGAGTGCAACGGAAATGTAAACACTTAAAAAATAGTCAGGAAAACAAGCAAAGACTATATAAAAAAATGAACCCAGCAGACAGCAATGTGATATACATGAAATAACTTAACTTATACGAAGAAGAACAGCTACACCAGAAAAATGACAAACGACAGACTAGTGAGGGCAGCACGCAATCACTCTCCCATGAGAAAATGGAATGACGATTTAGAATAAGCTGGCTAAAACGTAAAGAAGAAGAAGATAAAAAATTCAGCGTTTCCAAGAACTTAGTTCTGCATAAAACCGTTGTGCCATAACATGAGGGCACGCAAAAATAGTGTTAATAGAGTTAAATATTGTTAAAGAATGTAAACCTCTTTTTAAAATATTCCAATTAGAAATTGCATACTTATTTTAGAAGAATATTTGAAAACACCAATGATTATTGATATAAGTATTTCATTTTAGCAATTTAATTAGTAGCTTAATCACATAATTACAGTGGCAACACCTTTGGTAGCGAGGGAAAATTTTCATTATACGAGGGAAGGCTTTTAAGTTTTTACAAACGACCACTAGGTGGCGCTATTACTATTTTCGTAAAATTTGACATTTGTTATTGTGAAAACGGTGGCAGCTTAGAAATTGACCGAGTAGTTTGTTTACAGTGAGCGTTTAAAAATAGCAATTTTGTGGGAAAAATGGAAATTTCACGTGAAGGTTTTCGTTGGATGATCTTTTACGATTTTAGTAAAGGCCTAACTCAACAACACTGCATAGAATCGCTTCGTTTAACTGTTGGTAATGAAGCACCATCAGGAAACTCTATTTACAATTGGTTTGCAGAATTTCGTCGTGGTCGTGCGTCCGTCAGTGATGGATTTCGTGAAGGTCGACCAAAATAGGTTGTTATTCCAAAAAACATAGATGCTGTAAGCAACATCCTCGTGTTACTTACAGTGAGATAGAAACATCTTTAGGCATATTGAAGATTGCAGTGCATTCGATTTTACATGAACATTTGGCTGTGAAAAAGATCTGTTCCCGATGGATTCCGCGTAATTTGATCGAAGCTAAAAAAAAGGCTCCTGTCAATTTGTGTAAGAAAATGCTCAAATTCGACCAAGGAACTGCTAAATCTGTATACAACATCGTAACACGTGACGAAACTTGGATATATACGTATGAAACGGAAACTAAGCAACAATCCACTGTTTGGGTGTACCAAGATGAACCGAATCCCCCAAAAGTTGTTCGTTCACGAAGCACTTGAATAAGAAGTTTCTTCGATTGTACTGGACATGTCGCACGCATTTCTTTAGAGAATCGAAGAAACGTTAACGCTGAATAGTATACAACAATTTTTCGCCAGAAGTCATCGACGAAATCAGAAAAAAGAACCGAAAACTTCGCATCATTCTTCATCATAACAATGCCAGCTCTCTCACAGCACGTCAAACAATTGATTATTTGAAGGAGAAAAACAGCGAATTAGTGTCTCATTATCTGTATTCACCTGATTTATCGCCTAACGACTTGTTTGTGTTCCCGAATGTCAAACAAAAAATGCGTATACAGCGATTATCATCACCTCAGAAGAAGCTGTCGAAACCTTCAAAAACCATGTTTTTGAGATACCAATTTCAGAGTGGAATAAATGTTTCGAGAATTGGTTGAACGCATGCAAAAGTGTATAAATAAAGTGATTATTTTGAAATACAATAAAGAGTTTGTTCCAAAAAAATTTTTTCTCTCCTAGTTTTTGTAAAAACTTAAAAGGCTGTCCTCGCACAGAATGTTGTCATCATATTTAGCTTTAGACAAATTTCTGGTGAAATTATTAATCCAAAATACTTGAAAAATAATCGACGGAAGCATCAACATTAATTTAAACAACAGATGTTTAAATAAACTCTAAATACTTTGTAATTAAAAACAATTCTTACCCCAAAAGCCCCAAAAATTAAAATTTTTTTTCTTTTCTTCACCTACCAACAAACAGTTTCTTCGTCACTGTTTGGACATCCTGTATAACATACTACATTTTAAAAGCAGAAACTTTAACATGTTTCCAAAAACAAAACTGATATTGATTTAAATACACTACTCAAAAAATAAAAGTAGTCATTTTTTGTTGTTGACATATTTCTATCACGATTGAAAATTTTTTAAATATTATTCCGTACAAATTTAAAACAATTATTTATTTCAACTGTAACAACATTTTACAAAAATTAAATTAATATTAATGAAGCTATAAGGTGTTAAACACAATCATGTGGAAAACTAAAGTGATAAGTAAGGTAATAATGGTTCAAGCTTAATTCAAAATTTTACGAAAACTTATTTTTCTTAAAATTTGTATACAATCAATACTTAGTATTGCCCCCTCGGGCTTGTATAACTGCAGTACAACGTCGGGGCATACTGCGAATAAGCCTTCGGAGGTTTTCTTGTGGGATATTCTCCCATTCTTCAATTAAAGCGTGTTCTAATTCTTGGAGCGTCACAGGAACATTTGGACGGCACCTAATGCGTCTTGCCAAATAGTCCCATACATGTTCGATCGGGTTCATATCAGGACTACATGCTGGCCAGTCCAAAGTACGAACGTTGTGCTCTTGAAGATAACGAGTAACAATTCGGGCAGTGTGCGGCCGAGCATTATCATGCATTAGTATGAAATTTTGGCCATCGTTTTGTACTCTGGGTACTACATGAGGCTCTAGAATATCCTCGATGTACCTCTGTCCCGTAATAGCGCCGTTGCGAATCACTACCAGATTTGTGCGACCATTTATCGAAATACCGCCCCAAATCATTACCGAACCACCTCCAAAAGGAACACTTTTTTGTAGTGTTTGCGGTAAATAGCGTTCTCCCGTTCTTCGCCAGACTCGTTTTCGTCCATCATTCCCAGAAAGAACAAATTTTGATTCGTCCGTAAACATTACTCGACGCCAGTGCCGAGGTTGCCAGTTGACGTGCTGCCTAGCAAATTGTTGTCTCATTTGACAATGCTGTCTAGATAACTTTGGTACTTTTGCAGGACGTCGAGATCTTAAATTGGCCTCTCTTAGTCTGTTGCGAACAGTTTGGTCACTTACTCTACGGCCACTAGTACGCAACAGGTCCTCTTAAAGATCCCGAGCAGTGGATGTGCGACTACGAAGTGCTTGTAAACGAAGAAAACGATCATCAGCAGCAGTCGTTTTTCTTTGACGGCCCGTTCCTGGACGTCTCGTAACTTGATTTGACTCTCTGTAACGTTTCCATAAATTCCAAATGGTCCCTTGTACAACCCCAAGCTCCCGAGCCACATAACGCTGAGAATAGCCTTCTTGTAACAACGTACCACCTCTGGTAACTTCTAATGTAGTTAAATGTCTTCCAAGTCGTTGAGGAACTTGATGGTGATGTTCAGCCATATCAACAAATGACAGATACAATAGAAATCATGCATTGTTTATCCGTAACAAGTCCCTTGATCACTTTAGTTTTTAACATGTTCACGTTTAACAGCTTGTAAGTTTATTAAATGCAAATTAATTTTTTACAAATGTAGGGGTATTTTAGACAAGTAATGGCTTAATAGATATGCCAAGTCTTACTTAAAAATTTTAAAGCTTAATGAAAATACGCCAACAAAAAAACAATGACTACTTTTATTTTTTTAGTAGTGTACAATTCAATTTTACAAGCTTGTGTGAAAATTCTAACATAATACAAAAATTCCAAGTCTTCGATTACACAACCTTCCCGATAAAGATTTTCAACCTCTCTTTTCTCATTATTTATGTATGTTGTGATCCCACCACGACTCTGAGAATCCAGTGAGTGTAAATTAAACGTTGTTCGCGGCTTTTATTTATTTCATAAATCAAGCCAATAACATATTGAGTGGTTAACAATGCGTGCGCTTCACTTTAGATGCTAACGTTCGTATCACTGAGTTATTTAATCTAAATACTTTTATTAATGTAGTTAGTACATATTTTACATGACTGCTCTTGATAACTACATTCATGTTAGTTACAAATAACACAATAGTATATTTCATTAGGAGTCTGGAAATAAAGATTTTTCCGTGCGCGCGTGACAAATTCTCGTGTGAGGCGAAGCCGAACACGGGAAGTCATGCAAGCACGGAAAAATCCATTTCCGGACGTGTAATGAACGATACTTTTTATTATACTTATCTAAAAACAACGCAAAAAAGGATAAAAAGTAAATTTAGAACATTTTATTTTCAAAGTAATCATAATACATCGTAATAGTACCAAACATGATTAACATTTCCATAGCAACGATATATTTATTATCGGCATTTAGCGCACGCAAAAAAAAACGGAGATCGGTAAAAATTTTACGTGCGCTGTTCTGAAAATGCCACCTTTACGTCTTTGTAAAAACAGATGAAAACAAGGTGTTTTCATATAAGTATAATAAAAAAATATTTTGTAAACAAATTAAAGTCGAATCAATTTGATAACCGTGCCATGACAATGAGCTTCCCCAATTTTCTTTTGGTAATGATAGTTTTCGAACGACCAAAACCACAATTTTTGAAATAAAATGGTAAAAATGTATATAAAATGCTGCCATAATGCTATCCAAGTCGTTGCTTCATTTTGACGTATATTAAACATTGGATCTTCATACACTGGTGCGATCCCTGTAGCCATGGAATTATCTCCACACAAAGTGTTACGTATATGTTTTACCTATTTGCAGGCGAAATTTCTGTATACAACCTTCTCAATATTATATCGTTATTGACACCGTTTCTAAAATGAGATTCTATGAGGACAATATTGTGTTCCATTTTCATGAATATGTAGAGGTAAAACAGTTTTGAAAATTTGAACGATCAGTTTGACGGTTGGTAGATAGGGTATTAATTGAGTTACCAATTTTTAAGAATAGTAGCTTTTCAAGACTTAATGCAATTACAGAATATTATGAAGACTCTTAGTTGCACCGAAATAACCCCACGGCCTTTATTTTAAATGAAACGTCTTATATATTTCAATTTTTTGTTTTTACCATATATTCACTGCCGTTTAAAACTGTATTACTCTCTGAAATCTACTTAAAAAATACCTGCTTTTCTGGGTATGAAATGGGCGACGTAAATCATTTCCTACAATGTAAGAATTTAAAACCTAAATATGAGTTTATATCTGTTTTAAGTGCTTGATAATAAAGTAAAGCTGTTTAACCATTTACCGTAAGCACTCACTAACGACAGTTGTCATACTCATAACTTAAAATGTTTGTGAAATTAAAAGCATATGTTAGTTACAAATTATAATCGAACTACAATAAGAACAAGGCGAAAAACAAATTACTGAAAGTGGTTTAAAATCACTGGAAGTTCGCAATAGAAGGGCGCGCTTGTTGAGTATAAATGAAAGAAAAATGCAAAACAGACGCATATAAAAATGACATCGACTTCGCAAAAAGCCTAAAAAATCGGTCCGCGACAATTGGACGACGGTCTACTGGGCGATTGCCAACTGGGTTTTAGCCCAGTGTACCGCTGTTAATTGGGCGACCGCCATCTGGGCGACAGAAAACGAATAACAAATAATAAATTGAAAAATAAATAAATTAAAAAAATAATTTAAAAGATGCATAACCTAACATAACCTAACGTAACCTAACGTAACCCAACCTAATTTAACCTTTTTTTTTCTCTCATTCATCAATACTACCGCCCCCCCCCCCCAGAACCGCTTTCGCATTACTTCAGGGGGTGCGGGCGTCCCTTACACAATAACCATTCATGTAACATGCACCCTAAACTTAACTAACCGAAATGCGGTCGCCCCAGCTGAGATTCGAAACCACAGCGGAACGACGGCAATTCGCTGCGGCTTCGAGGGGCAACTCGTTGCCGCGCTAGACCACCGAGGCCCCTAACGTAGCTTAACCGAACCCAACCTAACTTAACCTTTTTTTTCTAATTCATTCATACTACCCCCCCCCCCGAAACCGCTTTAGCATTACTTCAAGGGGGTGCGGGCGTTCCTTACGTACTAACCATTCATACAACATCCACCCTAAGCTTAACTAAGCGAAATGCCCAGTCGGGATTCGGACACCCCAGCCGATCGACTACATTTCGCTGGGACCTCGTGCAACGCGTTCCCGCACTACTCCACCGAGGCCCCTAACCTAAATTAACCTAACCATCTTTTTCTGGAATTATCCTACAAATTTTGATATGTGATATAACCGACAATATTTATTAACTAGTTTACTCATCTTTTCAATATAGTTTCTATATAATTTACTTAATACTTAATTATATGCAAGATTTTCTTTTAACTCGTTCCTTAAAAAATATTATTTAAATTTATCGGGTAGCAGATCAATATGGTGGAATGGTGAATTTAATAAAGAAACCGATAAAAATATTTAATTTGACTGGTAGATTTTATCTCGTATTTTGCCGCCTAGATTTCGGCGACCATTTAGCTATCGCCTAGTAGACCATCGCCCAGATGACAATCACCCATTCGCCGTCGCCTAGTTGATCGTATCTATAAGAAAGTAACTTATGCAGCGAATATCATGCCATTTCAAAAACGATAAAAATTGGTATTCTTTAAGTTTAAGAGCTCACAGTGGTTTAATCATTAAAAGAAAAATTGAGTAGGTAGACTTCCAGTGCCTTATCTCTTACGAGACGTTTAAAGGGGCACAGACATAGAGGACCTACGGCTTAATGACAGCGTCGAATCAAGGGAAGTGTAAGCACTTCTACTCCAAAGAAGCTTTAATAGACATAATACCACGCTGGTCTTGCGTTGGATAGCGAGGAAAAGCGGCCTTTAAAAATCCGATGTTCGGGTACGGAGTATTGCACTCCAGACCGTCAGCGTCTCTCTGAAGTGCTCACCGTCACAAGAAGTTCAATAAGTTTTCCCAAATATCTTTCTTTCTCACAATAAATAACTAAAAAAGAAGGATTTCGTGCATAAAACACTATATAGAGATAACTTAAAATAACATACAACACGAAACAAAATTTCATTGTCAATACAAGTTAATGCAATTTTACACATGCATGTTAAATTATTATTTGAGTTTTCACCGTTTGCAAACCGCCGACATTGTTATGTTCCGCAACATGCAGACCCTTTGGCGTTGAAACTGGGCTACCACAGGTACTTGGGTTCTATTCTCGGGAGGAGAAAACAATTTTTCTTTTCTCGGAATGTTGGTAGCGTCTAGTTTGCAGTTGGGGAAGTTCTTTTAAGGATGGAACATGTTAGCCGCAGAATCTCACAAAATGTGCTATGTTGGAGTAAATGAGGCAGCAGGGAATCATCTACTTGCATTTGAGAACGCTACTGACTTAAAAAATATAGTTGTGTACAAGTATTTATGACTAATAAGATAAAAAGAAACGTCTTTGAACTTTTAAGAAAGCAATATTTTGATATATTAGAGAATTCGTATGAATTTCTCAAACTTCTAACTTTTTTGGATTATCTGTTTCTTGGAATTTTCTTTGGCGTTAAGAAAAATATTCTAAAACATAATTTATCAGAAGTTTAGTATTGTTGGATTATACATTTCTTGGAATTTTTAATGTTCTTGGTAATTTAAAAACTGTTTGTTCAACATCAAGGAATTTAAACAGATTTCGCAGAAGTTGCATATTTTTGAATTGTATAGACCTCCGACATTTAAAGAAATAGGTATTCCAAAACATAGCTTTATTATTATTTAAATATAACGGATTTATCCAAAGTTTAATTATTTGATTTGGGTTTCTGGAAATGTTTAATATTCTATGAAACTGCCAGTTACAAATAAAATATTTTCTCTTACAGATTATATAATTTTTGAAATGATGATTTAATTTCAAAAAGCTTTGGATATTTATCGGATAACAGTACTAGCAACACTTCAATCATTCTGAAAGCCGATTGAGATCCTATTGAGCTCATAAATCCGTTCAACGGAGTTGCAATAAGATTGTTGCTTTTATGTCAACATATGAAAGCATTTGCTTGTAACAAGTTCGACATCTCGATACTGCAGTTGCAGGAAGAGAAGCTTGTAAATATCAATAGCAGCGGCTTCCTGCGAGTCCTAGATTGAAACAAATACATAAACAGTACCGGGTGCTTTTTATTGTGTAGTCGATAGCTAAACTTTGTTCCGGGAACTTTCCGACCGGCTGCTCTCTGTTCGAGTTTCACTCAATACCCCTCTCGTATTCCGCTGTATATAAAACGCTCTTAATTACAAATATTGAATTAGACCTCACAATAATTATCCCGTTGGATGAAATTTCCCATTAATGCCCTGCTCTCTAGCGCATACCGGGATAAATCAATCGAAGAATTGGATCTGTAGTGGCAGGTGGATGGATTCCCGCGGGATTTGCTGGAAAGTTTTGCGATGGGCATTTACGGCGATTTAAATAAATAGGATTTTGCACATAAAGATATTTATTTGCAATTCCTTCCACATCATGAAAACTGTAGGAGTGACCCTCGCTGCAGTCAACTGTAAAATTCCCTTGAAAAGCGCGGCGATATTCTATCTGATAAGCGCTTCAAAATGACTCGCAATTTTCCGAAGCAAAGAATGTTAGGAAAATGAGAAAAGGGATTGAAACTAAGAAATGGGTATTGAGTTTTTCTATAATATTTCAGGCACATGGAAATTCCTCTTTAAAGCATAAAAAAGGGGGAGTGTATGAAGGTTGTGTTGTTAAAATTGTGGAAAATAGAAGCACTTCCCATGTCTTTGGTAAGATTATTAATAAGATAATTAGTTGATAAGGTTCACGGCATGTTGTCTTAAAAACCAATATTTTATAATAATCGTATTTACTGTTTATTAAACGTGGCAATATTTCATACTTGCACTATTATTATTAAGAGCTGCTGCTCTTTAAAGTTCATTAAGGGCAATTTAGTTCTATAAAACGCCTACCAACTGCAGTTAAAGAAAATCTATACGTCTACATCACGTTCTTTTTAATCATTACTGTGTAGCAGCCGTTCAACGTTATGAGATATTACAGAAATATTAGCCATAAATTCAAAATAATTTTAAGACAAAATCAGTGGCGGCTCGTAAAAAATAGGGGAAGGGCTATTATAATAACCCTAATAATAACAAAGAGAAAAATTCAATGTCAACTTGCATAGTTTTTGTAGACCAAGTCTATCCTTCTGTCCTTTAATGCAGCAAAATTATTCATTATGTCGTAGTAAAATGGTTGATTTCTTTATTAATTCTAGAAGAGTTCTTTTTGAATTGAAATATTTGCCAAAGAAGGAAGCCTATCTTGAGATACTGCATTTCTTAAGTATGTTTTTATTCGTTTAAGGCAAGAAAAACTTCTTTCCACTGATACACTTGTCGACGGAATAGTTAATATGAGGCAAAACAATTTGTAGGCTTCGGTAAAATTTTTTTGTTCTCATTGAGATTTTCTAGTTATTCATGGGTCTGTAGATTTGCGGTAACTTTCACCTGCATAAAAAAGATTTAATTCGTATTTAAGACGCTGACTTTTTGTAAATATTTTGCCATAAAACTGACCTAAACTTTCAAATGCTTTAGAGGGAAAACACGAATGATATTGTTCGAATTTCGTAGAATCAGCCAAAGACATGAACTGTAACTTATCGCAGTCTTGAAACCTTACTTCCATTTCCATTATAATGTGATCCAGTACTTCATAAAACAAAATTCTATATTTCATTATTTGTAAGGCTAGCGCATACCCTTTTAGGGCGCTTAGAAATATCGATTTGCCTTATTTCTATTTCCTTAGTCTTTTCGAAGAGTGTATCAAAGAAATCGTCATTCCTTTTCCTCTTTAATAGTTCAATAGTTTTATTTATTTTTGTAACACAAAAATTAATATCCAATGATTTCTTTTGGAGAACATCAAATAATGTGTCAATTAGAGAGAAAATACCATTAAATACTACATCTAACAATGTGAATTTAAAATTGTTGAAATCGTTTAAAAACCGACGAGTATGCAGTTCAGCGGCTAATTGCGACTGAACTCTTCACTTGCGCAACTCACCGTGAACCAATTGTAGATATTGACGTAGGCGTTACCATGACAACGGAGATATAAGTGCAGAGTTAAAATGCGTTTGAGACCGACTCTTCACTACAATTGCGAGTGTTATATAGGTAAGATTTTTTATGGTCACTGTGTTCACGTTCGACAGACTGCATTTAAAAATTAAATTTTAAATACAAGAGGACCAGAAAAAATGTGGATGTTTTCACTAAACTTATTGTACCTACGAGTATGTATGCCGTAAATAAACGACTCCTAATAGGTGTAATGCCGATAAATAATTTGTTATGTAATTTAAATAAATATTTGCAATTGAATGAAAATTTTACGTGAAGAGGCACTTCACCTACTTCACTTTGCGAGCCGCCACTGGACAAAATTAAGATGCAATTCCAAATACGTTAGATCTTAATCTTGCCTAACTAATCTTATCAAATTAGTAGTTTTTAAAGTTTTTTCCCCAAGCGATAAGAAAATTGATTCAAAATTCTGATACCAAAGACAAAATTTTATTAGAAAAATTTACTCATTTGAAACGAATAGCACCAACGCTACTATTTTGGATATAACATGTATATTCTACAAAAAAGGGAATAAGTCAAATGGCTACCTCTGAACCAATGGTCTACAAGGAAAACAGCCACGAGACCAACTAGCTGCCTTAACAATTAGTAAACACTTTTTAGTAATGCTGTTTTATACAGGATTGATCTAAAATAGCGGGAAAAAAAGTATGGTCCGTTATTCTCCATGAAATTTTAAGTAAAATATTCTAAAACAGGTTTAACTTATGTTTGCCGGTTTCAAGGGTTAATTTGAGTCAAAAATATTGACTCATTTTCTTATCATTGGAAGAAAATCGCCTGATAATTTTCATATTGTCGATGAATCAAGAATTACATTTTTACATGGAACTTTGTCGTGTATCGTATTCTGTTGACCATATCGAAGACATACTTTGTGGTAAATTCATGACGTTCATATTTTTTTAATATCGTGTAGCTTTATATTACTGATGAAGAAACGCATTTCAATAGTTATATCACATCACCTTTGAGCGAACTTTATGGTCGGATTTACTTAGGCTGTTACACAGGAAACTTGTTCCTTGCTTTACATCACGCCATTGTTCAGAACAGAAAACAGCGCAAGCATGTAATACTAAATACCAAGTTTAATAAGGTTTAAATGCGAGTAGCTCTGGAATTAAACATTTTAGGATAAAATTATATTAGATATTACCGCCCAGTGTTTGTAAGACGGTACTTTTCATCTTGTTTGAAAGTTTTGAGTTCAAATAATTGTAGGTGCAAAAATGTTTACGGTATGAAAATAATATTACAACTATTTGTTTGTTTAGCTCCTGCATTATTCATTTAAGCGTTCATTAATTAATTTAAACTTAGAATTTCCCCAAGAAACAAAGTAGGTTTTTTCTCATATTAGAATCAATTTCCTTTTGCATGTATTCCACGATTTGGCCGTAATTGCAACGTTCCCAGACCTCTTAACAGAACAGTGCAATTTCTCTAAGCGGGTGTTGTTAACATTTTTTGTGATTTAAAAGATCACTCTTTTTACAATTCCCTCCTTTTCAAACATTTTTCTATATATCACGAAACCTTTTTGATTAAGAGTTACTAAACAACTTCGTTGCATTACATTGTCATTTCATACGCAAAGAATGAAATTTGGAATTTTCTATAATTCATATAAAAGTTAGAGCCGAATTTCAAGTATTGGCGAAAACAGATTGTATACTTTGCTGGCATCTTCCATTCCACATAATTTCAGATAATTTTACAAGGGTTATTATTTGAAAAATATTTTAACTGAAAACCAATGAGCTGCTTTTGACACACTTTTTTAAAACTTATAAACCTTGGAAGTAATTATAGTTTTATATAATTTTATTTCCAGTGTTGTTTCTGTACATAAAAATTCTAATGCTTTTAAATAACCTAAAGTTTTATCAACTTTCTTACCAGTATAGCAAACAAGTTTTGACAAATAGTTTGAAATACAGTACTTTTTACATTGAATTTTTGGCATAACATATTAGACTTAAGTAAATCTGGTGGAGCATAAAATTCCGTGCGAAACGATATAAAAACAATTTCTGATTAAATTTACCAATTCGTTTAAAAAATACTCGACACAATTTTGGTAAACTTTTGGTCAACAGCCTTTCACGTCCCACACTGAGTACCGGCTTCTTCCTTGCCGCGTGCTTCTCCTTAGCGTGCAGTTTAACATCGAATCCTCGGTCAAATTTGAACTATAGAATTCCAGAGAAGGTTTTTTCCATTAAGATCTCAAGGTTGCCAACCGGATTGAGGAATTGTGTGTGGTGGGCTGCAGCACAAGACTTTTATACGCTGCTGTGGTAATGCTGGGGAATCAAATCAAATTCATATTCGACGTTGTTTGATTAGTTATCAAATTGTCCGAGTGTGCAACACGAGGGTAATTTCTAATAGAATGTGGAGTATACACGGTGTTCAAACATATTAGCGAGAAGCTTTTATTTAAATCAAGGTTGTAGCAATATATTGTTCCCACGGCATTACTATATAAATAACTAAATAATTTCAATTTTGCTGCTTAAAGAGATTTCAGCAAAGTCCCATAGGTTAGGTATTTGCTAATTTTGGTAATATCGATTTGTCATGTTTCAATGCAATGCTTTCAAAGATGGTTTACTAGCGAAAATTGTTTGTAACATTTACAATTAACGCCACAGAAAACCGAAATGGTAGAAGATGGTTGGTCTATAATTAAACTTTAATATGCCAGTTCAATACTCCCCAAAATCCCACAATAGAAAATCTTGCCATTCAATAGATTCGTATACGAGGGAGTACTGGAAAGAAATGATTAACGATTTCTTGCCGAGGCTAATCCTATTCCATTGTCAATTCAAAGCAGAAATAATTATGAATGATTCCGAACTAGATGTTACTTTTTTTAGTTTACTTTCATAAAAATCTAAATTAAGTATCGACCAAATTGAAGCAATCTGTGGAACGGGAAATACGGTATTAAAAAAGTGTAAAGTGTTGATTGAAATTTAATCGTGTAAAATCTTATTTCCAATTTAATTTATTGCGTACTGTACGATAATCAATTATAGGACATTATTTATGTCGTAGGCTGTGCTTTACAACGGTTCTAGGCAAAACAGTTTTAATAAACTACCTAGCGGTTTATTGCGTTTAATAGCCTCGCATTTATGCAAAGAATATCAAAATATATTATTATTTAAAATATACGGTCAGCAAGTTAAGAAAAGCAACATTACGTAGGTCGTATCTGTACTGTAAGTACAACAATAACGGTTATGCAATTCCAATATTCTGTACATTTACACCGCCTACAAACCGGAAGTACGAGGATAGGGTCAAATGCAGCTACCTTTCACTCGGTTATTATATTGTTTGCGTGCGTTGTGCCCCGCGAAACTGAACATTATTGCAGGTAATGTCTTTGTAATCGCTGGTACGCTGTTTGTTGTAATTTGCTTGTTTAGTAAATTCTAGCTACTGGGAAGGTAATGTGTGCGGTTTTTATGCTGCAATATGAGCAAAGTACTTCCTTTATATTAAATCAAAACCCATAATAAGGAAATAACACAGGAAAATTACGTTTAATCTGAAACTCCTTTTATTTGATTTTCATTCCTAATCCCATTACGATCAAAACTCGGCATATTCCGATCAAAATACCCTACACGAAACGAAATTTAGATAAGCACGGAGATAAAGGCGGATTTATTCTGAATATTTGGAATTAGTTTCCGATGGAAAATTTCGCTCTCGATGATGCAAACAAAACGGATCAGATATTCAGACGGAAGAACTTTATGTTTTATTAAAGTAGACCTTTGACGCAGGCACACATTGCAATTTGTAATTAATAACAGAGTGATAGCTTATCCAGAACAAAAGTTATTGAGTACGTGCTTCAAACCTAATTCATGTCATTAGCTACACTTTATGCATATCAATGATGGCTCGGAAGTAAATAGTGATATTGCAGGTGGGCGGGACATTAACAACGTAATAACAAGACATTTTTCCTGTTAATGCATAAATTATTTCGCATGTACAGTTTATTAGCGTATGTATCGTATGGAAAATTGCGATACTTATGGGAAATCAAGAATTATTGAATTAATTAACTAGTTGCTAAGAATATTTACCTATCTTGAGTGCACTAGATGGAGGTTGTAGGGGATATTTTAAACAATCACCTGTGAAAGTCCAGTGCAGTTTACACACACGCACACACATACACGTACGTGTAGTTTAGTAATAACAATAAGCTTCTGCCTTCAGTATATCTAAGTGTATTAAAAAATTGGAAAGTTTCGCTGGTATATTCTATCAACATGAGGTTAATTTAAGATTTAGGGGATTTTATTAATTTTTGTAAACATAGAATTTAATTTTAATGCCAGATTTGGAAAGGTTTAATTAATTGGGTATTTAAAACATATAAAAAGAGATAATGTTATAATAGGCAAAACGGAAGTTTGCGTCAGCAGTGTTGACTTTTGAATTAGCCAACATACGTATTATTGTTGAGTATCTGTAAATATAATACCTTTTATCAAATTGTAGCTGATTATCAGCTAGTTTTGAGAACTATAATAGGTCCAAAATAGAGTTTCATTTCCCATAACATAATCTGCATTATAAGATTAAATTTTAAAGTAATATTAAGCCTTTGTTAATATTATGTAAGCTGATAATCAGCTAGTTTTGAGAACTATAATAGGTCCAAAATAGAGTTTCATTTCCCATAACATAATCTGCATTATAAGATTAAATTTTAAAGTAATATTAAGCCTTTTTTACAATTATGTAGACCCTGTTTCTGGCATTAGTCATAATTAAATATTGAATTCGAACGAATCCACAGGGATCTGAAGTGATATTCGGTTAAATTAGCAACATTTTGAAAGTTTTGCCGTTTCTATGTCATTGCTGATGCACTTCTACATCCCCTATTATTCCAATTCAGCATCTCTAAAAATCTTCTAAAATTCCCTAACCTTTCTAAAAAAAAATAAGCGAAACATTTAGCTTTTAAAAAAATTTGCAAACATTTTTCCAAACACGACGGTATTAATATTTAAAAAGTATTTAGTAATTTAAAATTTAGGCTGTTTGAATGAAGTCCTTGTAAATTTAAATTTGTAATTTGTAGTGGCCTTATTTTTAAAGCCAGAGAATTCAATAAAACAGCACTCTACATTATTATTAAGGCTTTCTGTACCGTTATACAGGGTGAATCTAAACATGTGCAGAACACGTATACCACGTATAGCTGAGGTTATACACCTAAATTACCTAGTAAGCTTTTTATAAATTCGGCATTGTTACGGAGACTCAAAGTTCTTTTACATCAATTCACTAAAATGTAAATAATTTTTTTATTTCTTGTCCCGATTTTGATAAACTATATTGTTTGCAAAAGCTCACAGTCAAAGCTTAATGTTTAGTATAGAAAACTGTACAATTGACTATGAAAAGTAGATGAAACCTGAACCAGGAGCAAAAAATTGGTTTAAAAATTTGTAAATTAGGGTATATCTGGAAAAAGAAATCGTTGACCTGAGTTTTTTTTGCAGCTTCTAGACTAGTATTCTGTTTTCCAAAAAAAAAAGGTCTTACCATTTTTTTTAAATTTAAATACATGCACCTAATTTACAAGTTTCTACCCCAAAATTTTCACTTCTAGTCAGATTTTATCCACTTTTCACATGCAACTGTACATTTTTTTTCAAGCGTGGATTGTTAGCTTTCTAAAACAATGAAGTTTATCAAAATTGGACAAGAAACAAAAATGTTATTTACATTTTAGTGTATCTATGTAAAAAAAACTTTGGAACACCATATCTCCGTAACGATGCCGAATTTTAAAAAATATTACTGGATAATTTAGTTGTTCATCAGTTATATGTGGTTAAAGGTTTTCACATGTTTAGAATCACCCCTGTAGATTCAAATACCCAACTTCCATTCTTTCCATATTGTATGTAAAAGTTTACTGTTTCAATAGTTTCCTATTATACGCGTCTCACGATTTTAAATTTCATCAAAGGTATTTCTTAAAATATCGCGGATCACAATGCAGGTACAGATATTTTGTAGTCCAAGGCGGATACTTCCCTTAGGGGGTTACTCAATTTCCTTAAAGTTAGTTAAAACAGGCGTTTTCTATCGTCATCGTAGCTATATTAATATGTGACCTTTCTACGTCCTGTTTTTTTTAATTAGTGGACAAAATTATAATAACGGAAGAAGTACTTGGAAAATCGATAAGTAATGACAAAATTCGCTAAAATCAACTTACCATTACGATACCATTGGACTTAGTTTAGTAAAAATTTTCACCCGATTACAAACTACCATAAAAACATAATTAATACAGCTCCAATAAAGTTTCAGGTTTCTGCGGTTTGTATCTACGGAAGGAAACTCTTCGGGCTTAAACCGCGTCGTCGTTGAATTGATTCGTGCTGACGGTGTGCTAACCGATGCAGGTATCATTATCAAACCGTGATAGTGCATAATAGGTAATCGTCAGCATTAACCAATTCCACGACGACGCGTTCTAAACCCGAGGAGATTACTCACAACTCCAGTGTTAAGTTTATCAAATTTAATTAAATTCGTGAAATCTTCACAACTTAACTAAGCTTCTATTTCTATAGTACAAAGACACCAGCAAGTTCCTTTTTTTTGCAATAGAGAATAGATAAAGAAAATAACAACACTGACTGCCTTCGAAAACGCCTACCCTAGATTTTGAAATCCCAGGCCGGTTTAGGATCACCCTAAAAACATACATTCGATTTTTTTTACGAAATCCGTACATATACATTCATTTGACAAAAAAGAAAAATAGGTTAAGATATTTATTGTTACTATCAACTTCCCCATTCCTTTATTGAACATATAAAGCGATGCATTCTAAATCATCATCATTACACCATTATGTGATTGTGGGATGCAACTGCTTCTGTACATTAGCTTGACAGCTAATGCTGGGGCAGTATTGATTGTGCGCTGTAGTTTATATGGTAAATTTAGGGATAGTTGAGCGTAGAACATGTTCAGATGCAATTTTGACTCATTATTTAATCATCCAGGATATTCAGCTGCAGGTATAATTATCCTAGATGAAGCCTCCTAACCTCGTTAAAGGTCGGCTAACTTTGTTTAGATAACATTACACGTCAGATATGGCTTTCTAACATAAGTTTTATTTTGTAACACAAAATTAGACTTAGAATTGCAATACTTGATTTAGAGCCTGCAGAATAATTACAAGCATTGCGAATTTGAATACTAATAAATATATACATAATAATTATTGCCCATAAAAACTTATTCTATGCCATAGAATCAAAGTTCCTTTCCTTACAGGCTACAACCTTATCAGATACAGAAATGATTATTTAATATACCCCAAGGACAATCAGAGAAAATTCAACCATAACACGCCACCGTAACCGATTGTAATTATATCTTCCATTGTAAAGATCTGGCGTTTTTATAATCCTGAATCGATAAATCAATATATATTAAAATGGCCAGTAATGGCCTTGCCTAAACGATTTACTATTACATTTCAACATATGTACAGGGTGGGCAAATTTCGATGTTTGTATAGGGTAACTCGGTAATTATAGGAGATACAAAAAAATGGAAGGCACGTTCTCGATCTCTTTTTTTGAGACAAATTCACTGGCGGAAACAAAAATTTGCTATCGTCTTTTGTTTTCGAGTTACAAACAAATGTTCGATTTTTCGACTTTTAGACATGTGAATATCGTGGTTGTTTGTAAAGTTAGGAGAAAATAACTTTCACATTCTCAAGGCACTTTTTTCTGTATAATCCAGTGGCGTCGAGAAAATTTGAAAAAAAAGGTTTAATGTCGAGTTATGGCCTAAAGTTGTATTTTTTCAAATGGGAATCATAGTTGGCTATGGTTTAGTTAAAACGGATTTTTTTTTCTCTTTCTAACTATGTATCATATGTCGGGTAACTTTTGATGTGTAAGTCTTTAATAGCGAATATAATATTTTACTAGATTACTTTCTGTATTTTTTTTTATATTTTACCAAGTAGGCGGGTGTCATCTATGATGGTAAACGGAAAAAATCCAGGAAAAAAATCCATGAAAAAAAAATCCAAAGGAAAAAAAATCCAAAGGAAAAAAAATCCACGGAAATAAAATCCAAACTATAATTATAGTAATTTTTCACATGGTTTGTAACATTACGGCCGGTTGCACAAACGCTTTATGAAGTTTGCCTTATAGTTACCTACCTTAAAAAAAAATTTTTGGGGCAAAAATATTTTGTTAGGTACTTAGGTAGATCTGTATTTGGTTATAATGCCCTTGGATGTAAATTTTGACAATTTAACAATTTATTAAAACTAAAACATCTTCACTTTTACGATTAAATGAGTTAATGGTAATTATGACGGAAACAAAATCGTTAATATGCAATTTACTTGCAAACGAATAAACACTGTCATAGATGGATTGTAGGAAAAAACACCCAAGGAAAAAAATCCACAGAAAAAAATCCAGGAAAAAAATCCAAGGAAAAAAAATCCATTGGAAAAAATCCAGGAAAAAAAACCCAAATTACAAAATGAAGTGATTATAATTTTGAATAGCCAAACCTTTTTTTTTCTCGCTCATTCATACTACTGTCCTTCCCCCCGGAACCGCTTTCGCATTACTTCAGGGGGTTGTGGGCGTCCCTTACACACTAAACATTCATGCAACATGCACCTTAAACTTAACTAAGCCAATGCGGTAGCCCCAGTCGGGATTCGGTCGCCCCAACGGAGCAACCGCATTTGCTGTGACCTCGAGTGGTCAATGCGTTCTCGCACTAGACCACCGAGGTCCCTGAACAGCCAAATCTAACCTAACCTAACCTACAACTTTTTTATCTTTCAGTATTGTTGTCTACTTTTCTTTTTTCTATTTAAATAATTTTTTTGCTAATAATGTGATTTGTTTGCCAGTTTTCTTAACCAATACACATATATCTATTTTATTACTGTGCTGCGTGAACGCTCTGTCAATTTTAACAAGGGATTTTTTAAATTAAAAGTTTTATTATTAATAAATAGTTAAATTGTCAAAATTTACAGCCAAGGGCATTATAACCAAAATACAGATCTACCTAAGTAACAAAATATTTTTGCCCCAAAATTTTATTTTTAAGGTAGGTAACTATAAGGCAAACTTCATAAAGCGTTTGTGCAACCGGCCGTAATGTTACAAACCATGTGAAAAATTATTATAATTATAGTTTGGATTTTATTTCCGTGGATTTTTTTTCTTTTGGATTTTTTTTTCCCTTGGATTTTTTTTCATGGATTTTTTTCCTGAATTTTTCCGTTTACCATCATAGATGACACCCGCCTACTTGGTAAAATATAAAAAAAATACAGAAAGTAATCTAGTAAAATATTATATTCGCTATTAAAGACTTACACATCAAAAGTTACCCGACATATGATACATAGTTAGAAAGAGAAAAAAAAATCCGTTTTAACTAAACCATAGCCAACTATGATTCCCATTTGAAAAAATACAACTTTAGGCCATAACTCGACATTAAACCTTTTTTTTCAAATTTTCTCGACGCCACTGGATTATACTGAAAAAAGTGCCTTGAGAATGTAAAAGTTATTTTCTCCTAACTTTACAAACAACCACGATATTCACATGTGTCTAAAAGTCGAAAAATCGAACATTTGTTTGTAACTCGAAAACAAAAGACGATAGCAAATTTTTGTTTCCGCCAGTGAATTTGTCTCAAAAAAAGAGATCGAGAACGTGCCTTCCATTTTTTTGTATCTCCTATAATTACCGAGTTACCCTATACAAACATCGAAATTTGCCCACCCTGTACTCTAAAACTTCTTTTATTGGGATGTCTTAAAATGTTCGTTTTAGAATAATTTAATCTTAGTAAGTTCTATCTATTAGAATAAATGAAATGTCACCATTAACTCAACTAATGCTTGGTTCTGCCAGAAAATACAACCTTATACGTACATTACGTTAATTAACGTTGGCCGTAAGTTGTTTTATCAATAAAACTTATTTATAGAACAAAACAACATTTTGTTACTCTTTAAATAAATAATAGCAAAATCTTTTACTATTTCACGCTGTTTTCACTTTTGTGAACGCATTTAAACCACGACCAAATTCCCATAGCCAACACCTAATTTATGAATAGTGACTGAAGCACAATCATCCATAGAAGCATAATCAATGCCTACTTGTTAATAAACTTCTGGCAGACAAGAATAGTTCGAAATTACCTGTAGGTTCTAATTACACGTGTATCGAATAATTGAGTTGACATATAAATTACTTCAGGACGTGGAAATTTAATTTAGTACGCAGACGGTTTTTACAAGTAATGAGAAATTACATTTTCAGCCCTTTGTGTCTGCATTAATTAACAAAGAGACTTCATGGAATCGTGGTGCTTCAGGAGAGCATTGTTTCTAGTTCTTTATCTTTATTAAAAAAATCGACATGGTTCCTCCTATTAAACCAACAAGCTAGGGAGTTGCATAAAATATTATAGCGAAGAATTTGTACATTTATAACATATTATAGTTTTTTCTAATTCCTTTTAAATACAATATAATAAAAGCAGAAAAATACTAACACAGCGAGAGAATAAACTCTTCCACAAAATAAACACTAAAATACGTTCTTTACACAAATCCTTAAAAACTTGTTTTGAAACAGGCCAAAAGATAGAGTTATTTGAATTAGTTCTAAGGCGTAGCACGCGAATGTTCGTCACAATTTCAAATTTTTCGCAGATATAACAGATATTAATCACAAGAGTAATATATTAAAAAACAAACACGTTTACAATATATTGTTTAACGCGCAAATAAGAACAAAAGCTTTCCAGTTAAATCAACACAGAACTTCAATTATCTCTCTACAAAACAGAAACCAGAAAAACCCTAACCCACGACTATTTCCAACTTAGGATGAACTTTTTTCCACGTTGTGGCGTTTTAACCGAAACGGGTGGGTGAGAGCAGATGCTCTCATCAGCTCCTCTATTATACAAACTTCGAAGTACACAATTAAACTAAAAGATTGTGTATAAAAACTAATTTCCAACTTCTTCTTGCCGCATTAAGGTTATTTCAAGCAACTGTGGTTTTCGGAAAATTCGCAATGGAACAGAACAGTCAATCTTTATCTCACATGTTCATACGACGTTGATTTGAACATTCTCTCATCATACGCGATTTTCCGAGCCACTAAAGTGCCTCAAAATTGGCAGAAATAAGCGTTTTCTATCGTCATCGTAATTACGTTAACACGCTTTATACAGGATGTCAATTTAAAAACGTACAATATGTTATATCTATATCTCAGGAAATAAAATAGGTGTAGGACTTCTCTAGAAAACATTTTTACAACATGGAGGAGTTATCATTATGATTTATAAAGTAATCTCTTCATTCAACCCCTTACGCACTAAGCACCCCAAAACATGTTTTCAACATGTAACACCCACTTTGTGGTACCTCACTGAAAAGCTCTTAGAAAATGCTTTTCATTAGTAGCAACCTCACCCCCAGAAGACTCATTTCGGAAAAAATAAAAAAAAAACTCAAACATTTACATTATTCACCAGGCAACTCTCAAATTATCTCCGAACATTTTGGAAAATTTGTCGCGGTATAGCTCGGCACTCCTGAATTATTCCTTGTAGCAGTTCTGCAATGGACTGAGGCTGAGTTTTGTAAACGACAGATTTTCAGTGACACCATTGAAAGAAGTCTAAAGAGGTCAAACCTGGAGATCTAGGGGCTATTATATTGGTCCTCTTCTACCAATTCATTGCCCTGGATAATTTTAATTACAATAATTGGTTTAGAACCTTTGGAACTTTTTCCTAAACGCGCCTAGGAAAAAAGGTTGCTACTACTGAATAGCATTTTCTAAGAGCTTTATCACAAAGGGGGTGTCCATTTGGGATAACTAGTGCCTAAGGGGTTGAATGGGGAAGGGTACCTTATGAGTCGTTATGATTCGCCCGCCGTGTTGTAGAAACGTTTTCTAAAAAAGCTCAATATCTATTTAATTCCAGAGATATAACACATTGTGCGTTTTCAAATTGACACCCTGTATATCCGGTTTTTCTAATTACTAGGCAGCATATTCAAGATTGTAGTAAAGTGTAAAATAAAAGGATATTTTTTAACTTGTTTAAACTACCATCCTACAAGAACCTATAATCCCAGTTTCAAGATTTATCTAATTTGCTTAAAATGAGAACACTTCCAAGACTCTGTAACCAGTTTTAGTAGTTTAGCATAACAAGGAACGGGAAAGTTATCACAACTTAGCTAAGCTAATATTTCTGTAACAGAAAGGCATGGTCAATCAACCTTTATTAAGATAAAGACAGGAATACCTTAGATTGCCTTCGAAAAAATCTACACCAGCTTTGAAATCCCACGCCGGTTTAGGATCAAATGGATACAGCCGAAATTTCGATTAGAAACTCAAAATTTTCATTTCGTATTAAAGATCTCTATTTAAAATGACAAATCTGAATGCAAATCGCAAACTGTGGACACTTCTGTATCCAGTTTAGATTTGAGCTCTTAACATAAACCACCAAACATTCATATAAATTTCAAGTTGAACAATGTCTAACGCGAGATCTTTTTTCCATTCGTTCATACTACCCCTCACTCCCCCCACCCCGTAACCGCTTTCGCATTACTTCAGGGGGGGGTTCGAGCGTCCCTTACATACTATCTTTTCATGCAACATGCACCCCAAACTTAACTAAGTATAATACGGTCACCTCAGCCGGGGTTTTAACACGCGGCCGGTTGGCCGCATTTCACTGTGACCTCGGCTGACAGTGCGTATTCGCACTGCCCCACCGAGGTCCTCTAACGCGAGATCTTGATTTAACCTACCAAACTATCTTGAGGTCTATAACAAAAACAAGAAAACTATCTCGAGTCTAAAGTAAAACACTTCAAGTTTCAGCTCAACGTTATACATGGACGTCAAGCTTTCGATACCGAGTAAAATCGAGAATAGTTAAATACAAAATATCTCCGAACTCAGAAAGTTTTGTTTTAAAATGCTGGAATCTCGACTTCTAGCTCAACTCAATTTTAACCGTAAAGTCGAAAACTTCGTTCCGACCGTCTAGTTAAACACACTACATTTAAAATTTGAAACGTTAATATACAACGCAAAATCCTTATTTTAAATTCAAACAAGAGTCCGAATCCGAACACTTTTCATTAAAGTCGAGAAATCTCAACTTAATTGTTTGACTTCAGCTTGGTATATCAACTGGAACTTCAAACTTAAAATTGCATACTAAAACGTCGACTGGCAACTGTAAGCAGAATTTAGAACTGGAATGTGAATGTTAAACAATGAAAAGCAAAAAGTTTACCTTTGAAACCACGAAGACGATACTTCAAACGTCAATTTATAATCCAAAAAATTTAACTTTGAACCTGAAATTCCATATAAAACGCACAATTCTGGCTCCAAATTTAATATTTAAAATCTTGGTTTTAAACTTGAGATTTGAGATGAAACTGGGAAATTACGGCTACGCAGACTCTGCATAGACCCGATGACTGTAAACATAGAAGTAGGTTTTCTGATAGACTCTCAATGTTAAATGATGGAAAAAGATTGTCCTTAAATATGTACTTTAAAAACCTAGAAATGCTAGAAATCTTGACTTCAAATTCAATCTAAATAAAAATGCATAATTGCAACTCGAAATGTGAGATTTATACTTGCAACGCGAAATCTTTGCCCAAAATTTTCAGTTTCAACAACAAATAAGGTATCTCTATGGATTTGAATTTGTTATGTGGTGAGGGATATAACGATGTAACGAAAACGCAAAATGTCCTATACAGATGAATCTGGAAAGTACAACGATGCCGGTTTAAAAAATCCATATTCAAAAACTGGTTTTTCAAATCACAAAATCTCGCATCATCGCATCTTGAGCTCGACAATTCGGCTTTAAACGCTAAACCTTGACTTCAGAATTAAAGATCTGGCTTTAAGCTCATGATTCAATTTTACACGAGATTGCAGTTTCAAATCCTAAGTTTTAGTAAATAAATTTAAGGCTGACCGTGGCAAAACTTCCAGCAATTTACATTATACGAATCAGCGTTGTTTACAGTTTCGAGGTACCCAAAATTTAAAAATAGGGATCTACCAGAGGATTTTGCAACACACCACAGTTTGAAAACCGATGGTCTAAGCGAATTTTGAAATCTTTTTTATTAGCATGAAAAAATGTAAATTTTGATTTTAACTTAGGTAATGCTTGCGAACTCAATAGTGCTTGGAAACTTTTTCCATTGTCAAAACCTAAGCTCAAAAAGTTATAAAAGCCCTTTTCCAACATTCATAGATATCATCTGGAGAACTACAGTTATTAGCATTATAAGTCGATAAAGCGGTCGCATACAGCGAAGTTCTATCCCTTTCCAAAATAAAAATTCTAATGAGATGGCATCAAAGCTTTGGTTTTATCAATAAATCCAGTACGCAGCCATTTTAAAGGATACAAGATGGAAATATCATAAATCGGGTTATCTTTGAGCAACGTATCAGTTTCATAACTGAATAATAGGCGTTAACAGAACATTCATAAGATTCCCCTAAATGGCATACAGCATGTCTACATATTTCAAGTTGTCCTTAATTTTCTGCCCGCTGCTTTCATCATGGCAATGACGGACGTTTGATCTCTTTTTAAGTTCTACAAGTTTAATGCATAAGGAATGGTTCGTTCAAGGCAAATAGCTTTGTGTTTCAACTGCGCATATAATCGCACAAAAATAATAATGCAGCAAGTCGTCGCACGAAAAAAGTTGAATAGCAGAAAGTTACATAAAGAAAGGTAACCTTGTTTGATTCAAATTTATTAATGGTTCTGTTTTCTTATATTATACACTGAATTGTCAATAAAAGCAGATGTGTACATGTTACAGATACAGTTGGAAAATAATAAAATATAGAGTAGTAGAACAATACTTTCAGACTAAATGAATGCAAAACGTGCACAATAAGTTTGCTGACAATTCTTAAATATAATTTATAAAAAACGCACGTACGTCGCTACCATATCATACCATATGTCGTACAAAAAAACGCTTCAACAAAATCAGTGTTAATCGGTTGCAAAATAATATTTATATTGACACATTAATTTCAAAAATTTCATGATGTGAACGTGCGACGTCATAGTCCTCTGACTTTGGTGTCTCTCTTATGTTGGTTTGTTATCGTACATACAAGACAGTAAAATGCTAGATTATGGTTAGAGAATTTTCTACGATAATATTAAAGTTTGCGTGCTGAACAAGTGACTAGTGGTGATTAGCGTTCGTATTAGAAAAGTAGTTAATAGTTAAAAGTCGATGTTATACATGGAAATTTAGAGAGAGGAACTTGTGACTATATATAATACAACCAAATACAAGAAACTCAGGACGGAATCATACCATTATACGATAAAAGCCGATTCCTTTTGTAACGAAGTGCCAGCGCGGTGTAAATAAATTTTAAATTAAATTTTGTGACCGCGTACTGTAACATAAAGGCGCTGGTGGCGCTGGCATTCAGGATTTGTACCCGTCTCCCACCATGTTTCTATTATCAGTAGGTCTCCCCGCCAACATAAAATTATTAACAACATTTTAGACTGGGAATGGAAGGTATAAAGGCAAGCACCAGCTCCCAAAACCTTTAACTTGAGTTCGAACGAGTCGAGGAAGTACTTCAACCGAGATCCAGTCAGACACCGTTTAAATTAGCTGTTACCAAAAATCCAGTCCAGTTAAAATACCTGTTCCAGTTAAAGTAACGATTTTGTTAATCCCAGTTAACTTCGTTTATTTGCAAAGTCAAGCCCGCCCGTGTAACATTCGTTCGCTCAGTTGCTTAGGGGTCATATTGCCCTTGTTCAATTGGAGCTACGAACTGTTGTTCAGCGAAGTGTGGGAATATATATCGAGCCTAATTCACTTGGGTTGTTTCCCTGTGAACTTAAGCTGTATATAGGACCAGTCGAAAAGTTTGGTTTGAAATAGGAATTTGGGTAATTCTCCCTATTCGTATTATTTACTTAAACTTCAGAAAAGATTAGTAAAGGTATAATTCGTTTTCTCAGTGGCTTAGGGGTTGTTTCCCCTTTTCAACGGAGCTAGCGAAGTTATACGTAGGGTTTTGTAGCCTTAAGCTGTAAAAGGAACATTTTAATATCCGATTCAAACCGTCCCCAAATTTTTACGTTAAATCCCATATTTATTACAGAGATCCGAGGATTAACTAAGGGAGTGTCTGAGATAAAATACGCTTACCTAATTACACGCCTTTGTTGTCCCAGTCGAGTGACCTACAGGTGGACGTAACCGAAAACTTCCAGGTTAAAATTCGTAAGTTGATTTTATTCACTCCGAAACACCGAGATTTTAGACGTAGCATGCCGATAGCGAGAGAGTGCCGGCCGCTTGAATCCGCAACAATTGCCCGCACATGTAAATTTCGATCACACGAAATTCGATAATTCTTTTATTTCAGAAGCACCGTGTGCCAAACTAACCTAATTGATTTCCACGTGCTGTTGTACAAATTTTGCATTTCCCTAGATCTGGTGTGCATGCAATTTGGGTTGCATACCACGCGGGGCCCATAAACTCCGTTATTTAATTATTCCTGTATTAAGTACTTTCGACCTGTTAATATTTATATTATTTTCATCCTGTTGTATAGGTAAATAAGGTATTAAGTTTGGTAAGAAAATTATGTTAAACTTGAAGATTCATTTTATTTAATTGTAAATAATCCATATTAATCATTCTCAGTAATAAATAAGTACATTCTATATTGTGTGTGTGTATATCTGCATGTAATTAACTAATGCAAATATAAATAATAAATTGTTTAACCCAATACATTTGTATAGTTTCTTTAGTCTTAAACACGAACACTGGACATGAGCTATCCAGAGCATTCCAACCCCTGAAGCAAAAAGGGTTGTACGGTTACACTTTCGTCAAAACTTCCCATGAACAAGGAATAAACTTTTGAAGCGAAAACCGATCCTAATGAAACTTACAATAACTTACACCAAAGACTCCCAAATGCGCGAAGGCTCCGGTAAATTCTTTTATTTTTTGTGAGCGAAGTTCGACAGTTTTTAACAGAAAAATGTAAATTTGTACCTTTTCACATAAAAAAAGGTACTCTTGTTGGAAGTAAATACCTTGCACCGTAGTTTTTAAAGTTACAAAATCGGCTATAGCATCAAATTTTTATATAATAATCCAATTTTCATAATTCTGGCTTAAACATTTAAAAGATTATTCCTAAAAAAACCATCCTTTGCAGCGCTGTATCTCTCTTAGGAAGGATTTTTTGACTCATGTTCATCAGGAATTTTTCTGGTTATTTTGACGAAAACAATCTTCACCCCTACTTTGGTACCTTTTAAAAACACTCTGTATATAGGAAATACTGAAAATAAAACTGTCCCCAAAAAAATAATAGCCTGCATTCGGTAGTCTCGAGTGTCTAGTCTAAACGTGCAAAGTTCTTGGGTTCTTGGGTTCATCATTACTACCCTGAAAACAAGCGGCAGTCGATGGAATATTGTCATCCTTCATCTCCGGGTGTAAGGAAATTCAAAACAGTTCCCCCAGCACACAAAGTCATGCTCCCGATATTTTGGGATGCAAACAGTGTCACTCACACGGAATATCTGTCAAAGTGAACAACCATTAATTCGGCAAGATACCGCGAAACCTCACGAGCACTCAAGAAACGTATCCGTAGAGTAAGGCCGCAAAGGATCACTTTCTGGTTACACCACGACAACGCCAGAGCGCATTGCAGCCGCGAAACGACGAAGACAATGACTAACCTGAAATTCACGGTTGTTTCCCACCCTCCGTACAGCCCCGATTTGGCACCCTCAGACTTCTGGTTGTTCCCAAAGTTGAAGGGGGTGTTGAAAGGTCACCATTTTTCGTCGGATACCGAAGTTCAGGCTGCTGTGCGCAAGTGGATCAAGATTAAACCAGAAAGTTTCTTCATGCTCGGAATGAGGAAATGGATAAGGCGTTTGGAAAAATGTGTGACCCTAAATGGTGATTATGTAGAAAAATAAAAATCTAGGTTTGAAGTACAATAAATTTACTTTATTTTGACACCGGTTTCATTATTTCCTCTTGTCTCAAACATATTTTATAAGATTGGAGACCTCAGTTATCAATCGACCCTCGTATTAGATAAATAGCATCTAAGCTAAGTTGAGATAACTTCATCAATTCTCGATATGCTAAATAACTAAAATTCGTTACAGTCTTGACATTTTTCTAATTTTAATAAATTGGCTTTGTGTTGGGACTACGCCAGTTTTATTAATCATAAGCTTTTGTAAATGTCCCCATCATTTTTTCGCTTAATTAATAATGGTGAAGCTCTAAAACCCATGAAGAGGTTTGGCGTGCAAGACGGAAGGTCAGAGCTCCCGTATCCTTTCTCTCACATCCGGTTGTCGCGTACCAAATTAATGACACGGGGTAATATGGTGAGCATCACACATTGGACAACCGCATCGTAACCCCTTGCTCGTTTGAACGCAAATACCCAATCACCTAAAGCGACGTGGTAGGCCGCCCGCGAGGCATCGATTCGGGGGTTTGAACTCCCTACCTTCCGGAGCTCAGAGCTCTAACCAGTGGACCACACTGGCGACTTTGTACTCAATTACAATCTAGAATATGTTATTAACTAAATAAACAACAGTAAATAGAAAGACCGCATATGAAGGTAGCTGCGATGACAACAGAGAACACGTATTTTAGCTAATTATAAGGCACTTTAATAGCCCCTTAATAATCTTTTGATTGGGAATCCAAGTTTAAAGATAATAGATAACGACTCAATTCCAGTGTTAGAAGGATTTTTATTACGGAATTATTATGCAAACCCAATAGGACAAATGGTCGCCCATAAAACCAGCTGGCCTCCAGCCAATACATTTTACAGCTACAAGTTTTGAACGTTTTTATGTGTTAAAATACTTCCGCAATACCTAAAATAACACCGTCCGTGTTAAATGAAGTCCTTAACATAAATCGTTTTAACAGTCTCGGTCCTGTCTTTGTTAATATGTAATTACTGTTTGAGTGTCACATGTTTTAATTTGTGATTAACAGTCATAACTGCCATTCCCAGTGTTACCAACTGCCAGATAAAGAGTAAGAGTGAAATCATTGTGACCAACTTTTAAAATTAACGGTGTTAGGTAGAATTATCTTCACAAGTGATGTGAAATAATTATTTTTTTAATTCAAAAAAAATAACTATGTTACATATACACACATTTTCTTAAAATCCAACAAAAATAATCAAGATGAACATGTGCTATAATGTTATGTACATGAAAGTGCGATAGTATCTACTTTATTTGCTTTTCTATTTGCTATCTCAAACAATTAAAAACATGTACGAATGAAAGACACGTTACAATTAACTAAATATAGCATACAATATTCAGGTACAAAAAATATTTCGAAAACAGTTGTATTCCACAGATTTGTCGTACCCTGTATATTGATGATTAATACATATTTTCAATGATTAAACTAACCAAGGAAGTTAAGGCCTCTTAAACCGAAATGCATTATGTGCGGTAACCTAACAGTACACAAAAAAGTGCTGATTTGAACCAGCCCGATTAATTTATTTTTGTAATAAATTTAAAAAAACCATAACAGCTACAGCAGCTACACATGTTGTATATTATTTATATCGAGTATTATATAAAGTCTAAGAAATTATTAAATATGTTAATTCTTATAATTAGGCGAAATATAAGTAACTTTCAAACTAACATTAACACCAAGCATAATTTTTAACAAAACAACATTGACCATTTATTAATTTATAAATCCAATTTCAGGAATTTAATTTGTAACAACAATTTAAGGTTTATTTGTAAATTTGTGTTGCAATAATAGAGTACTTATATTAATTTTAATAAAAACGTCTTTGGAAATCCTGTTAACCTTGAAAATGTGCTTCAGTTTCTATTCAGAGACTTTGTTACTGCTTCGTTCTTTGTAAAAAAGAAATGAAAATTCATCGAAATCTAAACTTATCAAGATAGGAAAAGATAGTTAGTAATAGTTGCGACGTTGCAAGAGCAAGACACGATTGCTTGTATAACACTTCTTCATTTCATACTTAATGTAAAAAAAATCGACTACGTAAAATTATGAAAATCTAAAAACAACTAACCGAACGTCCGAAAATACTAATTTCGGGATTTCAAATTATTATGAATAACTTGTTTTTATGACTATTTTGTATCGAAGGTGGTTTATTCGCCAACCCTTACGTATTCGGAATTTCCTGCGTTTATTACAAACCGTATCACAGTTTTTTAATTATTATTAGATGTAGAACATTTTAATCATTATATAAATATTCATTTCATAATCGTAATCCTCATTTGTACCGCTTGCGCAATGTCGAGGCGGTGTGAGGCAAAGCTAAGCTAGTTCGTGGTATGCACAACAGGGCCAGACTCTGCGGGTTACCGTGTTGGTGCGTAACCATGCTTAACCTGCTGGTGTGTGGTATATTTTTTGTGTATATGATCTTGTTACTCCTCTAATGCGATCGTAACACGAGGAGTGCCATTAATATGATTCCCAATGGCAAAATCGCCAAATTCGACCCGGGAAGCCTTCGGACTATTACACCCAAAGCCTGGCTGTCTTACTACTGAACAACCGCAGCCTTTATTATATAAATACATATATTAAACAAATTTCTATAAATATATTAATCAATTTTCTAGTAGTTTTATTTAAGAACCCGCCTTAGATAACTTTATAGAAAATACTTTTAAAAATTTAATATTTAATTTAAACAATATTTGTCCGGCAAATTTTAAAAGTTAAAAATACGGTGCCATTTTTAAAACTAGCAATTGATGTTTTGTGATGTTTTTAATATAGTCGTTCTGGTAGAAAACTGGTAAATTACAGTACTACTGCACCGTGTTTGATTCCTTTTGTGTCTTGATAGATTTGATTCTATATACAGGGTGTTTAAAAATACGTTCGGATATTTTACCCACTTATAGATCTCATCAATACGAACAAAAAAGTGTAATAAACTTAGGTTCGAAAATCAAGCATTTTCGAGATGCGGCCAAATTATTTACGCAGCGTAGGAGTGCAGAATCGTATTTATCACGTCTGTTATGGAAATGGATAAAACAATATTTGTTCGAGTTTTTGTAAGTGTCAATATTGTTATTGTTGAAGTTGAAATATGTATACCAACGCGGAAATGGCAGATTTGCATTTGTATGTATGGTAAGGCCAATGGTAATTCTTATGAGGCACGTCACTTCTATTCTAAAGCATTTCCGAACCGGGCACTTCCGCGAGACAAATTTTTTACAAATTTACGTCAACGTTTATCCGAAGTTGGCGCATTTAAATCAAGAAATGGTGGTGGTGGTAAGCCCAAATTAGTTTCTACTCTGGAATTGTAGCTTAATATTTTAAGAAGGACTGAAGAAAATCCAGGTACCAGTACTAGAAGACTTTCTGTTGACACAAATATTAATGCTTCCCTAATTTGAAGAACGTTACGTGAGGAGCAATTGCACCCATACCATATGCAAAGGGTTCAGGCTCTAATTGTGCCTGATTATGCTATACATCTGGTGTTTTGCCGATGGGCACTGACAAGAGTTGCGGAAAACGCAAACTTTTTTCTTCTTCTTAGGGTGCTTTATCTCTTACGAGACGTAGCGATCTTCTCTCCTATGCCTGTAGTGAAGTCTTATTTACTGACGAAGCTTAGGTTCACAAATGGCATTTTTAGTTTCAAAGCAGCCATGGTTGGTCAGATGAAAACCCTCATGCTATTATTAAATCGTCAACAACGATTTGCAATTAACGTTTGGCTTGGTGTTTTTGGAGACCATATGATAGGAGCTTTTTTTCTTCCGAACCATTTGATGGGCCAACTGTGTCTTTATTTTTTGCGTAATGCCTTACCACTATTGTTAGAAGATGTACCTACTCCACATTCATAGAATGATGGGGCTCTTGCACATTTTGCGAAAATTACTACGGCAAGTGGATAAGGCGAGCGGGTCCAGTTGTGTGGCCGCCTAGATCTACTAACCTCAATCGGCTCAACTTTTGTATTTGGGGGTATGTAAAATCTTTAGTTTATTCAAGCCCTGTGAATAATTTGAACGAAATGCAAGAACGAATACAACATGCCTGCTAGACTGTTCTTATGAATCCGGGAATCTTTGAAACAATGCGGCGTTCATTTTTACGGAGATGCGAAGGATGTGCACTAATGGAAGGCAATTTATTTTAATGGGTGGCGAACTTATTGAAATAACAAGCGATACTTATTTTATTAAAAAAACTCCATTTCTCAAAAACGGTTGATTTTTCACCCATGTTTATTACGACTTTTTTGGTTGTATTGATGAGATCTATAAATGGGTAAAATATCCGAACGTATTTTTTACACCCCCTGTATATCTACATACCATGCGCTTATAAAGTCTTTTGCGTCTACTTACTTATTCTGCACGTACTGGGCAAACACGCAAATAATTAATCTGTGATAGACACGTATTCACATATGTTCAATATTTTGATATGGATGTTTATGTGCCACCGAAAAAAAAATAAATAATGATATTTTTTCTGATATGTCATTAAAGTCACCACTCTGGCTAACGTAATACTCAATTTTATCCTGGTTTGACGTGAATTAGTTCACATTTTACTGTTGTTTAAGTTTGGGTTCGGTTTGGATAAAAACAATGTTTAAAAACCGGTTTATCTGCGTTATTTTTGATATTTAATCTTAATCCAGTAAATTTGTTTCCTAACGTAGATCGAAGAAATAAATGCCATTCATTGTCAGCCGCCTCATGAACCGTCGCCGGTGGTAACTTGTCTAAACTGTCTCCGAGAGCTCCGGTAATACAAAACAGACGTCCAGGAATTTTAAAACTGCAAATATTTGCCCGTCTGGTATGCAGATGCATAAATCCGGTAAGAAGGAATATTTAGCAAAAGTTAGCCGCCAGGATTCAGTACATTACAAACGTCGGTCATAAAGTAATTTCAAAAATTCCCAAAAGTGTTCAACAACTATATTTATTGTTTATGGCCGCAGAAGGAGGTAATAAACCCTCTTGTCGGTACTGTTACAGTGTTCAAGTGAGGCTTTTAAGGGCTTTAACTGGCTTACCGCTTTGTCATAAAGCAAAGAAAGAGGTTACCATAAGCACATTTTTGTCACTTCAACCGAAAACTTTCAAAAATCCTTTAAGGTTTATTTCCCAGTGACAAGTTCCTACACTCCAGAAGATGTTTCTACCATTTTTAAACTCGTTGTCAAATGTAATTTCAATTGCTCTAGATTCCAAATATGGAATGATGACAGGCATAGACAACTTTTTAAAGTTTTTATGGAAATGGAAAGCTTTTTCAAACGTTTCGCGTTTATTTACATTTTATATTGTATTTTAAGTAATCTTGTGCGTCATACATTCGACTGTATTATAACACTAATTTTGCAATAGCTTGTACCCTTTTGATATTTTTATACATTATAACTTTTCCTTTTTTTTATACTAATAGTATTAAAAGCTGTTATATTTTAACAAAATTCTGAACCTAAAAGAGCCCAAAATAGTAATTCTAAAACAATTTGTGTGTGGGTATCGACATCCCGAAACACTTGGGTGGCTTTACATATTAAACATAATACAACATTTTTAAAAAGCTAATTTTGAATTTACTTGAGATCACCCTGGTGAAGCTTTTTGGAAAATTCTATGTTAATACCAGTTTAACTTAAAACAGAATTAAATTAACATAAAATAAAGTTATGTACTAATAAACTTCGTACAATAGAATTTCAATAATACAATAATTTTTAGTTGAATGTTACCTAGTATTACCATTTTGTTGAAATCTGGTATGAATACAAAGTATAGAAACTGTTTATAATATAGTAATAGTGAGGCTGTATACCCCACGAAGAAGTTTGCCCTGCATAGCAGAAGATCAAAGCTCCCGTATTCTTACTCTCACACCCGGTTGTCACGTATCAAATCAATGACGCAGGCTGATGTATTGGGCATCGCGCATTAGACAACCACATTCTTCCCCTTGCTCATTCGAACGCATGTACCCAATTATTTACGACTAGTTGGGCCGCCCGCCAGATATAGAGTCGGGGATTTAAACTGCCGACCTTTCGCATCGGAGCCCAGTGATTTAATCATTGAACCACGCTAGCGAAGCAGTAGCTATTATAAATTGCAGCAGTTTAGTTTATCATCTTGAATTCGTACCAATTTAAAGTTTAATAAGTGTGAAAGCAACAATCAGCAACAAAATCAATATAAATTTAGTACCAAATCTCAAGCTTTCATAAAAATATGTGAATATAGATCCTAAGATGATGATTGCACTTTCATTGTTGACTTGGTGAAGAACTCATCTTCAAAGGTTTTTCTTAGCCAAACTTATTTCAGACAGTGTAAGTTTAACAATTCCTAGCTATTTATTTATTCGTATGACCGGCGTGGGGCCTGATGTCAGAGTTGTTACCTTACGCCTTAACCTTACTATTACCAACATAGTAGTAGCCGGGACCTACGGCTGTATATATATGCCCTCCGAAACACGGCCGGTCGCTGTAGTTTGTGCCACTAAACGGGCCACCCATTCTAGGTGTGCGTTGCTTAATTTTGGTAATTATGCGGACACCAACAGCTTTTGGCTATGCTACAAGCTTAATTCCCACTGAAGATGGCAGTTTAATTCAGAGATACGTATTTAAGTGTTCTAAATATTGACCGCGTCGCATAATTCTTCTTCGTTTCTATTTCAATAGTTCCAGTGTTGTATAATTTAATGTGTATCGTTGTTTACACTTTCTCTGTTTTCAAACAGATGCAAGTAAAACTATTGAAGCTCTGTATTATCTTGAAAATGTACTTTTCTGTAGTCGCTTCCGTTGAGCAATACAAGAATACGATTCACTTCCTAAAAACATCTGTTAAATTATGCATTAATTGTTAACATTACGTTTACTTACAGAAGCATAATTTGAATTATATTTAATGGTTCCGAAGTATGGAAAAACCTAGGATACTTTGCTATTAGTTGATTTGTTAACTTTTGAGCAGGCTTTGTTTTGACTTCAATCAACTTCATTCTGTTATATTGTCAAATAACCAAATAACTTTAAATACAAAAATAATTCATTTATTCTGATTTCTGATGGAAAAACTTAATTAATAATGCCGCCGTAGATAATTAAAAAATATTTGCATGACACTTATGCGATCGGGAATGGCATTCCAAATCGCCATTTTGATCCGCTCAATTTTGCGTGGTTGTCGGGTTAGTCCCTGTCATAAAAAGCATTAATTCAAATACATAATTTGAATATACTCAACATACACCGTGAATTTCGAGGTCGAAGCAACCTTGTTCCATGTTTTTGTTGTGAAACAATTTTTAACCACAATCACGTTTATCAAGCTGATTAAAAAACTACGTGTGCAAGGGAGCAGCAATTATGATCGAAAACTTTTACATTTTTCCTTCTGGTTAATATTTTAATATATTTTACTATTTTACCTTACATGCATTTAATTTTTGGATCAAGCAGTGAAAAAGTGAAAGTTGCAGAAGTTATCCAGGAAATTAAACCAGCTTAGATGATTTGTTTCGAGATAGCATGCCTAAAAACCATAACATCTAAAAAATCTGTCTAGATATCTTTTGCCATGTATTTTCTTATGCAAGTAATAATAACGGGTAATTGTAAGAGTTTTTCTATTAAAATATCAGCTTCCTTACGATTAGTAAAAGGAAATTGCTTTCCCAGCTGTTCCAGAGAATGAAACTCACTTTTGCATTATATCAAGAGAAAGAGAGTACCTACCTGATGATGATGCACAGTGCCGTACGGTGGGTATTGATATAAGGCTTGCTGTGTATGTTTATTAATAAAACAAACGACTCTGTCGATTTGAGGGAAGTGTTTTCGCAAACAATATAAAGTCCCAATTAAAGCCCGAATTTATTAAAAGGTTTCCGTCTTGTCGAAACACTAATATTATTGTTTGCAAAGTTCCCTAGCTGTGGCTGGGGTTCTGAACCTTTAGTAGGTCCAGAGCCAGCTTTTGGAATAGCCCCCAAACATGTGAGGCACGAGATCTGGAATCACGCCTACGCGCAATTTCAGCACTCTTGGGCCTCTAGACTCACACCCAGACAGACTGAATCTAGAAAAAAAAACTTAAGGAAAAAAAACCTACGGAAAAAATACCTAGGAAAAAATACCTAGGAAAAAATACCTAAGTAAAAAATACCTAGTGAAAAACCGAATAAACTCGCGACATTCAACATCTATAGTATACGTGTAGCCATGTAGACATAATTTATTTTTTCCCTTATTCGACATAATAATTTCCATGGCGCACGGGAGACAAATATAATTGTACTGAGAACGAATGTAAACTGAACAATGATTGAAATGTGCAGTGACTTTTATACATATTTTCTAATTATATTCTACTCTATTGTGCTGCGAAAGACTGTTAATCCCTTCTTATCATTATCATTATATTGTTTGTTGTTTAAACTTTCTAATGATGTCTATTTATTACTTACCTAACCAAAAACTCTTATCTCATAAGGTACTTATGTTAATGGAATACAAAGAAACAGAAATTGTTGTATTATGCTTTCGGTATTTTTTCCGTAGGTATTTTTTCCTCTAGGTATTTTTTCCTTAGGTACTTTTTTCTAGGTATTTTTTCCGTAGGTATTTTTTCCTTAGGTATTTTTTCCGTTTATGGACAGACTAGAGCCTTCATCAAGAGCCCTATACCTAAATCGGTAGACTATATTCTAAATCTAAGCAGAAGACAAATCAGGATAATAACGGGTCTCCTTACATGTCACGGACACCTGAACAGTCATCTTCACATTATAGGGATTGTAATAAATAACCAGTGTAGGAAATATCAAGAGCAAGAGGAAACCTCTGAACATGTCCTCTGCAAATGCAAAGCATTAGCGGCCTTAAGACAGAAACACCTTGGCTCCCCCTTTCTTGAACAAGACACGCCTTTGAACAGGATTCTGTCCTTCGCCGAAGCGACGGACCTATTCAGAGAATGAAGTTTTTTGTAACCCCTAGGGAGCACAATGGGCCCCGGGGGCCTAAGTGCAGGAGCTTGCTCCATAGAAATCATCATCATCATCCTATTTTGAACAACTCACTATTTGGTGGAAAATCTGTCATGGTGTAAATATTTTATTGAGAAGTATTTTCTGGTCTGATATGGCCAGTATCAGCATCACCCCACCTGCAGGCATCCTCAAGTTCATCAGCAAGCTTGGATAGCTTGAGGATTAGCCGAATGCGGGTGGAAGATTGAGGGCCACCTTGAGGTCTAAGGTCTATATGACACGGCACAGAATTTTGTTCAAAGTATTTTTACAAAATACTGTGCCTTGTCATACAGCAAAATTTTGTTCAAAAATTTGTACAAAATTTTGAACAAAATTCTATAGCTCATGTTCTAAAGTCTCTAAATTTTGTTCAGAAACAACGTCAAATCAATGCGCAAACGAGCATTTTCTAGTCTTCATCAATGATCACAGAGGGCAAAGATGTAAATGTTTTACTACGTGTACCACCTACAATCTCTCAACGCTAGTCATTCTACACAAACTTAATATATATTAGGCCTGTATGACACGTATGTGTGGTGGTAGCTCAGTTGGTAGAGTGCTCGCTTTCTGAATAAAACGTCGATTCTGGCTTGGGTTCGAAACCTAAGTATTACTTTGCAGATTTATAAAAATCTTGTCTGCAACCCACCACACACAATTTCCCAATACGGCTTGCAACCGTGGGATCTTAATGCTAAAAACCTTCTCTGGAATTTCTGTCGTTCGGATTCGACGTTAAACTGTAGGTCCCCCGTGTTTCTACCTTAGCGCTGAGGAGAAACACGTGGCAGAGAAGAGGCCGATGCCCAGCAGTGAGACGGAAAGGCTGTTGATGATGATGACATGGCACAGAATTTTGTACAAAATTTTATTCAAAGTGTTTTCATAAAAGTTTTGTTTAAAATTTTGTACAAAATTTTGAACAAAATTCTGTAGCTCGTGCTCTGAAGTCTACAGAATTTTGTTCAGAAACAACAAAAGTAAACAATTATTATTAAACCTTTATAGATTTCTACCTTATCTACATTAAAATGATTATTTTGATAGTATTCTCACAGATGTCAACGTAATTTGCACCTATCTGCGCATGCTCACAGACAGAATTTTGTATAAAATTCTGTTCC
Organism: Limonius californicus; assembly: GCA_014611495.1. NCBI lineage: Eukaryota > Metazoa > Arthropoda > Insecta > Coleoptera > Elateridae > Limonius > Limonius californicus. The sequence goes on along the minus strand of JABXWE010002933.1, from coordinate 3,936 downwards.
GTGTAATACGTATTTTGCAGAATTATATACAAAATTATGGTTTGTGTAAAATTCTGAACAAAACTTTGAACAAAATTTTGTACAAAATTCTATGCCGTGTCATACAAGTGTTGTGAGTTTATCTTACCTTCCCTATAATCCAGAGAAGCATCTTTATTGAAAACCTATTTTAGTAACATATCGTTTTAATTACCCATCTGTTTAATTTCTCCTTTCAAAAAACGTAAAGTCAAAATTGGATATCATAAAATGCTGTTTCCCATAACACACTTCGCTTGTATGCTGCAGTTTTACCGCACGTCCAGCTTCCTTAAAAATGCATGAATCCATTACTTCAGTCACCCTATGAACGGATATTCTTCACACTCCCATTGCGTGATAAGTGTAAAAGTAAAAGATTATTTATTAAAATCTTATATACATTAAAAATGCATTTCTCCAGGACTTGCATGAATGTGCACACCTATCACACCTTAAATATACGCCCCTGGTGATAAAGCTACAGGGTGAGTTTAACTGAAAAAGCTTGAATGTTAAAAATATTTCTAGAAAAGACTTATTACAGTCGCTTGGAATAATTATATTAGCAACAACCGCTTCATTTCGGTTCAGTAGCAAGAACAAAATAACGAGAATTATCAATTCTAGCGAATCCTCCTCATTAATTTTATTTGCTTTCATATGCATAATAATGAGGGCGAGAATTTTACCAGGTTTGAATAATTACCGCGGTTGGTAAGTTTTTAAAACTTTAGATCCCCGGCTGGAAAAAGAAGTTTGGAAACTTTCTTACGTGGTCGAGACGCTCATTTATAAGTTGGCTTGAATAAGCCAGTTTTTTAGAAACAGATAATTGCGTTCGGGCAAAGCAATTTTTAATTGTATTTCTAGTGGTATTGGGTTTTGAAATCCTAACGTATTCAAGAATGTTTGTTAGACATAGTATTATTGAATTAACCTAGAGGAGCAATTAAATTGGAAATTAATAATTACTCCTAGAACTATTCGCAAAAGTCAAATTTATTCCGTAAAGCACTATTTTCAAAAGTCTCGAAGTCAAAATACAGCCTGAAAGAACATTCTTCAGAGGATTTGGGCATTGGTCTTCCTTTAGGGATAACAATACGTTGATCCTTTGTAGAAGGGATTATTTCTTTGAGCGTCCTTACGTCTACTTATGAATCGCATATAAAAGGAGTTTTAGAATACGTAAAAAAATAAGGATTTCCTGAAAAGTGGGCTGGATTAAAAAATATCCACCAGTGGAGAAAATCAAGCCAATAAACAATAAAACATAGAACTACTCGCTATGTCTTTTTAAGAACTATTTATAATAACTACAACAGTTAAAGTAAAAAGTATATTGATATTAAAAAAGCATTGGTCCTGCAAGGCCGGTAGTGCTAAGATAGCTATATAAAAATTTCTCTTATCATGTTATCAAATTAAACAAATCTATTTTCGAACTTTCACCAATGAGAATCGTATCTCAGTCGAAGTGCAACCAACTCCTCTAGTATTTCTAGTTTTGTTACCGCAACACCTTAAATTTACTTGACTTCCGAATTATACCATCAATTCCTGAAAGTTTTCTAACTGAATACAATCTTAAACCCAGATTTTTATAGAACTGGATGCCTCGTTCTCGTTGCGTCAGAAATAACCACTCATGTGTTGTACTACCAGTTGTTTTTGTTACGGCAAGTACTCGTAACTGTTCCTGTAAAAACCTTAGAAAATTTTATAACCACTTATTGTGTTATATAGGGTGTCCTGAAAGTAAGGACCACGGCTTAACTGCAACTTTCTGAGGTCAAATGAGACTGATTAGACCAAACATACCTTAGTGCAAAAGTGCTTCACTAAAAAGTTGTGGAATCTTAAAGCAGAAAAAATATTTTTAACATTGGGTATATTTCAGAAACAAAATGGAAGATCAAGCGGAAAATTGTTACACGTCCACTTCAGGGAAAGTCGAACATTCTCAAGGTATAAGCATTGCCGCATATTATAGAGGGCGCTGTCGGTTGATTTTTTTTTGTATCCTAAATGTTAATAAACAGACACTTTAAGAACTAATTAAAAACACGCAACACAACAACAATTACTTAATCAATTCGATAATAATTCACCAAAGAAACAATACAATGGTTTAATTTTGTCCAGTTAACAGATAATAACTTGAAATTATGTAACAAATGCATTAAGTTAGTGCAATGAAATGCTTAGATTCGTTTTTCTGGAAAACGGTACATTTTATTGAGAATAAATGGATAATAAAACAAGTATGATAAGAGACATTCGAAAAATTGTTGCCAACAGCGCCTTCTAATACTTATACGTTAAAAAAGTTCGGCTTGCCCTGATGTAAATGTATACCACTTTTCAGATCGATGCACCATTTTATTTCTGAATTATACACAATGTTAAAAATATTTTTTCTTTAAGGCGCCTTAACTTGATAAGAAAGCTCTTTTGTACAACTGTACGTTTAGTTTAATCGGTCCAATTTAACCTCAGAAAGTTGTAATTAACCTAGGCCCCTTTACCTTCAGGATACGCTGTATATGAAAACCATTCAAAAATTTATCTCTATAAGTCGTTTAATTGTGTTGGGGTGATTCGTAAAACCATCTTGGAAGCATAAATATAAACGTTCTCTAAATATTAATTGGCAGCCTTTTTGTCCCACTGTTGGGCATCGGCCTCTTCTCTGCCACGTGTTTCTCCTCAACGCTAAGGTAGAAACACGGGGGACCTACAGTTTCACGTCGAATCCGAACGACAGATATTCCAGAGAAGGTTTTTAGCATGAAGATCCCGCGGTTGCCAGCTGGATTGGGAAATCGTGTGTGGGGGGTTGTAGACAAGATTTTTATAAATCTGCATAGTAATGCTAAGGTTTCGAACCCAAGCCAGCAAGCATGCCAGCACTCTACCAACTGAGCTAGCACTACACTGTATATTAATATCGCTGAAATATTCTAGAGCCTTAATACCATATGGCGGTAAATTATTACGAAGACAATTCTCTAGTTCCAAATATTGACCTTACGCTTTAAACTTGATTATTTTATAAAGGAGGTTTCATTAAATTGATCCTTTAATAGTTCAAAGTGCATATTTATATACAGAGGACGTAGTAAGTACAGAAACTACAGGGTATATGAAAATCATTCGAATATTCATCTCTATAAGTGGTTTAATTGCGTTGGGATGATTCGTAAAACAATCTTGGAAGCATAAATATAAACGTTCTCTAAATATTAATTGGCAGCCTTTTTGTCCCACTGTTGGGCATCTGCCTCTTCTCTGCCACGTGTTTCTCCTCAACGCTAAGGTAGAAACACCGAGGACCTACAGTTTAACGTCGAATCCGAACGACAGAAATTCCAGAGAAGATTTTTAGCATGAAGATCCCGCGGTTGCCAGCCGGATTGGGAAATCGTGTGTGGGGGGTTGTAGACAAGATTTTTATAAATCTGCACAGTAATGCTAAGGTTTCGAACCCAAACCAGCAAGCAACCGAGCACTCTACCAACTGAGCTACCACTACACTGTATATTAATATCACTGAAATATTCTAGAGCCTTAATACCATATGGCGGTAAATTATTACGAAGACAATTCTCTAGTTCCAAATATGACCTTACGCTTTAAACTTACTTATTTTATAAAGGAGGTTTAATTAAATTGATCGTTTAATAGCTCAAAGTACATATTTATATACAGTGGACGTAGGAAGTACAGAGACTTGATTTTGTGTATTCAATATTTACTTAAAAAGTGTTGAAGTACAAGTAAATTGTTTAATATCTGCAGTTTACCTACTGGCTAAAATATAATTAATAAACATTTTTAGATGATTAAAACTCAAATGTTAAATTACAAAAGGATCTGTAATTACAGCTAGCGATTACTACCTATAATCCATAC
>JABXWE010002932.1:0-37407 GCA_014611495.1 Limonius californicus | reverse complement strand
TATATATATATAATATATATATAATACCTGGTGAGATAGGTATGTCTGCAGTGTAAAGTATATATAAGAGCGGACCTAGCACACTTCCTTGAGGGACACCAGCTTTGATTGGGAATAAGGAGGTATGAGACTCCCCGTACTTAACGAGAAAGTATCTATTGGTTAGGTAAGATTTGAGTATTGCATAGTAGTCTGGTGGGAGTAACTTTTTGATTTTGAATAGCAAGCCGTTGTGCCAGACCTTGTCAAAGGCTTGCACAACATCCAGGAATATAGCTGAGCAGTACCTTTTATTTTGGAAGTCTTTTAATATTGTATCTACAATTCTGAGTATTTGCTCAATTGTGGCGTGTTTTCTTCTAAATCCGAATTCGTGATTGGGTATGATATTGTTCTCTGATACTATAGGCATTAGTTTCTGTAATAATAGCTTTTCAAAGACCTTGGACAGTATGGGAAAGAGGTTAATTGGTCTATAGGAAGATAGCTTTTCGGCTGGTTTGCCCGGTTTGAGAATCGGTATGATTGTAGCCACTTTCCATTGCTCGGGGAAGCATTGCAGTTTTAACACCGCATTGAACAAGTAGGTGATGTACTTGTGTTCTTTATCTGGTAGTTCTTTAAGAATTTTTCCCGTGATTAGGTCATACCCAGGCGCTTTATTTGGATTCAAATCCGTCATGATAATAGTCTTGACATCATTTACTGTAAAATGTTTGATTGGTAGGCACAATTGAAAGGGTGCATCAAGATATTGGCGAATTTCGTCATCTTCAGCTCTAGTTGATTGCGAGTCAAATGGACTAAACACATTCGGTAGGTGGTTTGCAAAAGCAACAGCCTTATCATGGTTGCTTCTAGCCCAGGTGTTGTTATCTAGTGGTATCGGTGATACATTTTGTTGAGGTTGCTTCAAATTTTTTGTCGCCCTCCAGAGCGAATACTCTGTAGTCTCCGTAGGTGACAGTCGCACAGGCAGCTTCCGTCTGCTTGGAAACAGGCTGAAACAATCACCTTCTTAAAAGCTGGTACGGATCCTAATAATCCTAACAATTTAAGACCAATAACATTACTATGCACACTGTCAAAGGTGTTTGAATAGATCATCTCCATAAGATTAAACGAAACCATATTAAACAATAACATTCTTCCACGATTTCATTTTCAACTACTCATCAACTTTTAAGACTTGCAGAAATAATAACCTTAGAAGCGTTTTTAGATTTGGCTCAAGCTTTCGATATAATATGGCTATCATCTATATTCTATATAATGAGTACACTCAATTTTTCAGTATACTTAATTAACATAGTTCATTTATTCATCACAAACCGCGCATTCACAGTAACAATAAATTTAACAAAATCAGAAATCAAGTCTCAGGAGTTCCTCAAGGGTCAGTTTTGGGCTCGGCTCTCTTTAATCTGTTTATCCATGATACTCCAACTACAGAATACTGCAGCAATTCTCTTTCTGCATTAAGTCTGCATTATTAATAACAAAATAAAACTCCACTATAATCAGAAAGTTGTTATATGCCACAGTAAATCCTACTATGTTTCCATGTTATATTCAGCAAACATTATACCACTTACAGCAGAATTTCAACATATCTAATAAATATTGTTAGAATTAAAGCAAAAAAAACTGTAGGTTTTCCGTTTCCCTTAGGAATACACTTTCTATTACTTTGCATTGGTTTATTTCGACCAAAATCGATAATACTTGACTCTCAAGTAGTATCGTATTCATGTCAGGCTATCGTATACAAGTATTATCATAAGTTTAATTTCACCATACAAAATGTACTTGAACAGTTCATATTTACAAAATCCGATTTTGTTCATTTGTAACCAAGTACAAATATAAAAAATAATGATGTTGCTTTTGAAACAAGTACCGCCTTCTTTATTAAAATTCAGTCAAATAAGCTCTATATGCTCGTAAACAAAGAGAAATTCCCCACAGGATGGCAATAAAATTCCATACACATAAATTCAATCATTTTCGCGTATTACACTAAAAGATTTGAATTTCCTTTTCATCTGTATAATGAAATGCTCTAAATACTAACACATGCAAGGTAAATGCAATTAAATTCTATACATTTTACCTATAGCACAAATACCTAAATTATAACCGCATGAAACTAAAAACAATAACATATGCTATTCCAAATAGAAGCATCGAAACAATAGAACAGATATATATTAAATACTCACCGCATTCCTAACATTTATGAAAAGTTTCAGTAACGTGTCATAAAATATAATATAAATAAACATATCTATCAAGAATTATCCAAATGCATATACGTCGTAAAAGGTAAAGTAAAATAGAATGCATTGCTGATGAAATACGTATAGGGTGTGAATGTGAAAACGTACAACGTGTTATATCTCTGGAAGTAAAGGAGATATTGAAAATTCCTAGAAACCATTTCCACAACATGGAGTGAATCATCATGACTCATAGAGTAACGTTTCCCATTCAACCCCTTACGCTGTAGCTACCCCAAGGTATTGAATGAAGAACGTTGCCTTATAGGTCATGATGATGATTCCCTCTCCATTTTTAGATACGGTTTTTAGGAATTTTAAATATCTCTTTCACTTCCAAAGATATGACAGTTTGCACGTTTTTCTAATTGCCACCCTGTATATTTACACATAGGCTAGAGTATTTCAATAACTGCCTATTTATTTCATACATGTACATACTAAACCACGCATACATGTTTATTGATTTTATACAGTACACTATTTGTATATTTTATATCATTTATACCCGGCCGATTTTTTGCTTGATCATGATCAAACTTTTACGTACTTGCAGGTTCCATAATCAAATGAATATTGTGTGAAATATTAGTTTGGGGTTAAAATATTGTCTAATTTAAACATGCAGTATCGACAAATAACTGTACTGTTATACCGATAGGGAATTTCGAGAATTTCATGAAACTCCGAGGAATAGGAAAAACAAATCATCATAAGTCAATATATAAGTAAGGAAAACGTCCAAAAATTAAGCATCTTTCTACCGATTGCAAACGTGCATTTCGTCACATTGATTACCACTAATCCGTAGAAATTGCAGAATAGGTTTACAACTTGCTCTATAGAAAGTCGAATACCAAACCGCAGCATCATGCGGCTCGCTAAGTAATGTAATTTGCATGAAGGTGGTGAAATCTGGTGTCGGAGTTTTCAGATCGCGCTAGCGTCTCTGGTTTGACCTTACTACTACCACCGTAATGATACCCGGGACCGACGGCTTTGGCGAGCCCTTCGAAGCACGGCCGATCGCTGATGTTGTACCACTAAACTGGTCATTCATTCTAGTAGTGACCCGACCCTGCGTACCTTAACTTCGGTGACCGTGCGATCGGCAACAACAGCGTTTGGGTATACCACCGAAATTTCCTAGGCGAGCAAGAAGCAATGCTAAAAGAACTTCCAAACACAGTACATCCACATCTCAATAATTAATTAGGAACACACAGTGAGATTATTGCGCACACAAATGGAAACACATAACGTGCACAATAAATTAAGGACCCAGTTCACTGTATAATTAGGTACACATAGAATCATTACTGCGGAAACAGCTCTAACAATAAAACATCAACACAACTCTCACAATGAATTTGGGTCACACATTCCATTATTTAATTAGGTATGTGCAGTAGGATTCTTAAGTAAACAGCTCTAATAATAAAATATCAACACGACTCTCACAATCAATTAGGGTCATACGGTCCATTATTTAATTAGGCACGTGCACTAGCATTACTAAGTAAACAGCTTTAATAATAAAATAGCAACATGGCTCGCACAATCAATTAGGGTCACATGGTCCATTATTTAATTATGCAAGTGCACTAGCATTACTAAGTAAACAGCTATAATAATAAAATAGCAACACGGCTCTCCAATCAATTAGAGTCACACATTCCATTATTTAATAAGATAGGTGCGCTAGCATTACTAAGTAACCAGCTTTAACAATAAAATAGCAACACTACTCGCACAATCAATTAGGGTCACACGGTCCATTATTTAATTAGGCACGTGCACTAGCATTATTAAGTAAACAACTTTAATAATAAAATAGCAGCACGACTCTCACAATCAATTAGGGTCACACAGTCCATTATTTAGTTAGGCACGTGCACTAGCATTACTAAGTAAACAACTTTAATAATAAAATGGCAGCACGCCTCTCACAATCAATTAGGGTCACACAGTCCAGGATGTAATTAGGCACGTGCACTAGCATTACTAAGTAAGCAGCTCTACTAATAAAATAGTAGCACGGGTCTCAAATTAATTAGAGTCACACATTCCATTATTTAATTAGGTAGGTACACTAGCATTACTAAGTAAACAGCTTTAATAATACAATAGCGATACGACTCTCACAATCAATTAGGGTTACACATTCCATTATTTAATTAGATAGGTTCACTAGCATTACTAAGTAAACAGCTTTAATAATAAACTAGCAACACGACTCTCCAATTAATTAGTGTCACACATTCCATTATTTAATTAGGTAGGTGCACTAGCATTACTAAGTAAACAGCTTTAATAATAAAATAGCAGCACGACTCTGCAATTAATTAGTGTCACACATTCCATTATTTAATTAGGTAGGTGCACTAGCATTACTAAGTAAACAGCTTTAATAATAATCTAGCAACACGACTCTCCAATTAATTAGTGTTACACATTCCATTATTTAAGTAGGTAGGTGCACTAGCATTACTAAGTAAACAGTTTTAATAATAAAATAGCAACACGACTCTCACAATCAATTAGGGTCACACGGTTCATTATTTAATTAGGCACGTGCACTAGCATTACCAAGTAAACAGCTTTAATAATAAAATAGCAACGCGGATCTCGCAATCAATTAGGGTCACACATTCCATTATTTAATTAGGTATGTACACTATCATAATTAAGTAAACAGCACTAATAGTAAAATATCAACACAACTCTCACAATTGATTAGGGACATACAATCCATTATTTAATCAGGTACTTGCACTATCATTACTAAGTAAACAGCTTTAGTAATAAAATAGCAACACGACTCTCACAATCAATTATCAATTATCATTATTAAAATATGCACGCGCACTATCATTACTAAGTAAACAGGACTAATAGTAAAATATTACCGCAAATTTCACAATCAATTAGGGACACAAAGTCCATTATTTCAATAATAAAAATAGGAATACACATTTACACAACACAGCACTAGGTAATTAGTTACAAGTAGTATGTTTAGCGAGCACACAGTTCTACTAACCAAATACGAACTTAAAACTATAATAACAAATTAAAAGCAAACAGCTATGATTCTAGCTTCCAAGTTTATCCAGAATTACCAACTACACAGCTCAGATTACTTGAACGCCGTACCTTTCTGACGTTATATTCGCAATCATTCTAAACCCTATATTGTTTCTATTTTATTCGTATACTACTAATTATAATTAACTTTTTGGGGAAAGCAGTCATACGGTTTGTAAAATGCTACACATTACGCAAGATCAATGGTGGTTGAAATCATTAACTGAAGAAATGTAGTGTTTTTTTTATATTTTCAAGCAATAGTGAAATACATGTTTCTTTTGTATTTACATATATAAAAGCTGTATTTGTTAAGATGCTTTACATGTTTTCCTTTAATAGGGGGTATAGCTATTGTATGGGTTGCAAAGGGAAGTTTATATTTGTAAAAGTCATTACTAAAGAGCGGATAATATGCACGACAAAATTGAAATATATGCGCATATATATGCAGTGATTTTTTGGAAAATATGCATATACTTGGGCCATACATGTAGAAAAATATGCAAAAATAACAAAAATAAGTAATTAATAAAAGTTGTAAACTCAAGTATAATAATTTTTATTGGACAAAATCAACAAATACATACACTAATTAACTTACTCGTATTATGTATAAAAACTAAGCCTAGAACTATTATTCTAAGAACTATTCATAAAATAATTTATGATTAGAAGTTGTTCGAAATTTTCCAACAAGAAATTGTGCCTTCTATCTGAAAACATATGTTTATAAACAGAAAAGCTTCTTTCTACGTCGGCAGAAGTAATGGGTGCATTTTTTGCTTAACACTGAATTCCCAATTAAAACTGAAGTTATTATCTCTTACTATTTTGCCTCTAAGAACTTTGTTAATTTGTTTTAAATTCAGAAACCCCTCTTTTTTTATGACATTATTAAATTTTTGATATATGAGATCACCTATTTCACCCTTAACTTTCTTACACAATCTATCAAATTCGTTTATTATTTCAATTGACTCTGAAAGAGACATCCCTTGAGTTTATCATTTGCGAATGGAGTTTGAAACGAAGCTATAGTTTGATTTAATAAAACAAAGACGCTGAGGCAATTCTGTCGGTTTCACTAACATTTACAATGATCCAAAGCTGCCCTGGAATCATTTATTTGAAGAATTACATCTTTAACCCTTGAAAATTATCGGCGTAAAAAATTGCTGCTTCTAACCATGTATCCCATCTTGTAATTATCGGTTCGGGAGGCAATGGAACACTTGGAAGTCGCTCCTTATAAAACTGGACTCTCGGGGGCTTTTAAAAATATTTTTTTATTTACTAATTAAATCGTTAACAAGGGGAAATTGATTCCTAATACTCTCGGCTACACGATTTAAACCGTGAGCTAAGCAAGTTACATGAATGATGTCGTAAAAATGTTTAAATTTTGCGCTGCTCTTGTCATGTAAGGGGCAGCGTTGGACAACATTAGTAAAAATTTTTCACTAGGTACACTTTCGGGTAAAAATTTGGCAAACCTTCTTGCACAAATCCGGCAATTATTAAATTATTTGTTTTTTGAAGTTGTTTGGAAGCTATTAAATATGATTTGCTTAAAATGTCTTCTTGACTAATTCGTATTCAGAAATGGGCAACGTAACGGCCACATTTGTCCGTACTTTCATCTACGATTCTATAAGCAAAATTACTACCCACTAATTGTCTAAATTCAGACATTGTTTCAATGTAACAATAATTTGCATAATTTTTTCGTAATGTGTTTCGTCGCGTACATTTTGTTTACAAAATTTTTGTAAGAACGATTTTAAATTAACACTGTTTAATTTCAATAACGGTATATTAGACGAAATTTATTCCTTATTAAATTCTTCTTGCTCCGATTTTTTGGAACTCGTCCCTGAACATTGAGTCATGGTTTGCTGAGAACAATTGTTTCGCTTCCATTTTTCACATTTTGCAATATGTGAAAGAGTTTTAGTGTGCTGATCTACCAAGGATTTTCTCTCAGAAGGCATCGACAACGACAAATAATTAAATATTAATATAAGAACTTTAGATACCCGTTAACAACAAAAACAAAAACTACCTTCCCTGTCATAACTTTGTTTTAGTTACGTACATAATAATATAGAAGCAGACTAAATGGTGGAATCAAGAAATACAAAAACAAGTAAAAACCAAGAAACACAAATGGAAACAATACCTACAACGAAAAACAGAAGATAACTATGCAGTGTACAAACAACAACGGATACTAGTAAAAGAAATGGTATTGCAAGCCAAACAACACGCATGGAAAGAATTCGGCGAAAAATTAGAAGCAGACAGCCACACAAACCAAAAGCTATTTTATAAAGTACTGAAGAATTTAAGAAAACGTAAAAACCACACATTACACCACGTGAAAGCAAAAGACTGTAGAATAATAACTGAAGAAACTGAAATTATAGAAAGATGGAGAGAATATTTGCGAGAACTTCTCAACCCGGAAGAACAACTCGATAAACCAAGCGAAGAAGAAATTAACATCACACAAGGAGAAGAACAAAACGATACACAAACCGAGGAAATGGACAAAACAATCAAACATATGAAAAAAGGGAAAGCGGGAGGGCACGACAAGGTAAAAGCAGAGATGCTAAAATCTTCAGTAAAGCATGGAGCACCGGAAAAGTACCCGAAGACTGAAGGACAGGGATAATACTACCAATATTTAAGAAGGGCGATAGCAGGGATTGTTCAAATTATAGGGGCTACACGCTACTAAGCGTGGTATCTAAGACTTACGAACACATACTGGAGTAGAGATTAAGAAGAATAATAGAAGAACAACTAGCAAAAACACAAAGTGGTTTTAGAAAAGGGAGAAGTGCCCAGGATCTTATTTTTAGCAGAAAACAATTAATAGATAAAAACAGAACAAAAAACTCAGAAATGTACATGGCTTTCCTACACTTCGAAAAAGCTTTCGATAGAGTACCGCAAAAGGAAGTATGAAAATGCCCGAAACAAAGAAATGTGAGCCCAAAGTTAATAAAAGGAATAAAGAGCTTATACGAGAACAACAAAAGTTATGTCATAAAGGAGAATGTACAATCCGAAGCATTTGAAATAAATGACGGGTTACGGCAAGGTGGAGTAATGAGCCCAACATTATTTATAATAATAATAGATGACGTAATCAAAGCAACAGCAACTAAAACCAAGAAGATGCATATAGGCTACAATAGATTAACACCGGTAAGCGTATCAGACTGTGCCTTTCCTGACGATGTTATGATCTACGCTGCAAAAGACAAGGACTTGCAAGAAAATTTACAGATATGGGAAAAAGAGTTAACGAAGAGAAATATGAAAATAAACACAAATAAAACAAAAGTAAAGGTGATAAGTAAAGAAAAGAAGAACATCAATATAGAATTAAACCAAAACAAAATAGAGCAAGTAGAGGTATTTAAATATCTGGGAGTACTGGTAGACAGAGAAGGAAATATGGAATGTGAGATCAACGAGAGAATTAATAATTCTGCAAGACTATATCATAGTTTAAATAAACCGTTTATCAGTAAAAAAGAGATAGATAAGAAAACGAAAATAACAGTGTATAAAATTTTCAGAACTACTATAACTTACGGAAGTGAGAGTTCGGTTTTAACAAAACAAATGAAAAGCAAAATTCAAGCGATCGACATGAAATACTTAAGAAGATTCAAAGGCATCACTAGATTAAACCGAATAGAAATGATGCAGTCGGAGAAGAACTAGAAAGTGAACCAATCAACAACATATTAGAGAACCAAAAACTGAAATGGTTTGGTCATCTGTGCAGAATGGAGAACAGCAGACAAGTTAAGTGTATATGGGAAGCAGGGGTACACAAAAGCAGAACAAGAGGAAAGCTCAAAAAGAAATGGAATGACGAAGTAGCAGAAATATTGAAGAACGTGGCTAGAAGCGAAACAGTTAGCAGCAAATAAAAAACAATGGGCAAAATTTTTGCATACACTAAACTGAAATCAAAATAAATATAATACACCTTACACCTTAGGGTAAAAGGTTTTCCGATTATATATATATATATATATATATATATACATAATAATATGAAAAATAATTTTAATTTATATAAGAAAATTATTTAACTTATCAGTTTACTGCAAGCTCGACAAAATATTTTGTCGCCATCAATTACTAGTTCTGGGTATGGTTTAATCATTGTAGGTGTATAACATGTCGGGGCCTCGGTAGAATAGTGCGGGTACGCGCTGCTACTTGAGGTACAGCGAAATGTGACCGATCGGCTGGGGTGTTCCAATCCCGACTGGGGCGACCGCATTTCGCTAAGTTAAGTGTAGGCTGCATGTTGCATGAATGTTTAGTGTGTAAGGGACGCCCGCACCCTAATGAAGTAATGCGAAAGCGGTTCTAGGGTGAAACGGTAGTATGAATAAATAAGAAAAAAAAAAGGTATGTAGTATGTATAATATTCGCAAGAGATTAAGACTATCGGACACGGTGTAACGACGAGAGAAAATTCTATTATACGGTTTCTCAATGAAACAAAGTACTTTGCAAACTACAAACAAAATGTAGGTATGTATCCCACCCAATATTCACTCTCCATTAATAAACAAGAACAAGTAATAAAATGGATTAGGTCGGTACTTCAAACTTCAAGCACAGGTCATTAGCTGTCCGGCTGTGAATTTTCGGTGATCTGTGTGCACTACTCGGAATTTCCTAATCTTGTTTTGACCACTTGACGAAAATTTACAAACAAGTAATGCAAAAGACCAATATTTGCAAGTTTATGCAACTTTTGCAAAAATATGCAGCGAATGCCCAAATATGCAATATATGCAATCACTAATTAGCGTTAATTAACTCTTATCAGAGTAGTTCGTCCATATAATTGACTATAGTCAAAGATACGCAAAAATTAAAATATATGCGCTTTGCATATAATCCTCTCTTTAGTTATTACAGATCTTAGATTGCGTATTTTATAGAAGTTGACTTGGTGTAGAATTGTGCAATTGACCTAAATAGCATAACGAGTTTGACAAATAATGACTACAAAGTAACCCGCTCTTTTGCAAAAGTTTAAGCTGAAAGTTGTGCGACTTCAACTAATTCCGAAGAATTTATCCATTGTATTACCAAGAATGTCATATCTAGTCTACTTAAGTAATTGCTTGACTTCGACTTTGGGAAATTCGGGAATATTATCTCATGACTTTAGCTGCTAGACCGCATTGTATTAAACTGTATTGACAAGAATAAGCCTCGCATTAAACCAAACATCAAAGTTATGAAGCTCGCATCACTAATTCCCATATATGTGCTTTTAATTCTGGATTTACATGGGATATTTCACGAACAACACCCCATACGAAGGGCTATATATTTTTAATTGATTTTACTAAAGCTCTGTCTTGGCAGAAGATTAATAAAGCGACTGCTTATTAAAATTATTTTATATTCATTTCCACGTGGTTTATCAATTCCTAATATTTTTTTAACAAGAAAATCATCCGCTGTAAAGAGTCACTTTTTCGTATTACTGCTTTTATTTACTTCTTGCCGCCAATAAGTACCGAGGAGCGTTTATTTTGTTTTGTGAAAAACTCTTTCGGCTTGAATTTAGTCGGGAAGTACTCCACTTCCTGTTGATATTTTTGTTTGCTTCGCTCTTCCATAGGTGATTACCCGAATAACTTTCCCTACATCGCAGTTTTTGGCGCGCAATAGAAACTTCTCTCTTGAAATTTTTGTTCGAAGCACAATGCCGTTAAGTTCAGGTTTGTGTGTATCCTGAAAAATAGGGTTGGCTTTATAACACGTACTAAGATTTTTATCCGGTTTCCAAGGTTTGAATTTGGGTCCCAATCCGCACTCACAATAAAATTGAAATTCTGGAGTGGAGTTGGGCAAAATATAAAAACTACAACATGTAGACAAAGTTTGTCTATTCTAGTTTATTGCTGTAGTGCGTCTTGAATGTAAGATGGGCGTAATAACTGCAAGCTGCGCATTCCCGCGGGAATTAAGGGGAAAAATTAAATTGTAGAAGGTGTTGCGCAGAATGATTTATATCTAGGATGAGATTAAGATAGGATCTAGCATCACTTAGAGAAAAAAGATAATTGGCTGATAAAGGCTTTTCATCCAGAGGCCCTTTTGGAATAAATTTCGGCGTGTAGCGCAGCAGTGGTTATAAATTGCGGGGAGTAATTTGCTGGAGCAGTAGGAACGAATGAATATTATGAAAATCAATGGGATGACTACGGTTGAGTAGCACCAGAATTAATTTCTGTTTTTAGTTCTCTGGGGGAATTGAGAAATAGAAAACTGATGATAAACTGACAAGCGGTTTGCAAAACGGTATATTAACTTGTCATCTTACGTCCAACCGGATTTCTACATAGAGGCAAAAAGTTGAAAGTACGTTTTACGCAGAACAGCTTAAAGCTCACATAAAAATGTTATGTCATCGCACACTGGCAATGTAGATAAAGGGCCAGGAAGTCAGGGATATAAAGTAGGCTTCTGCGACAGATTCGGCCTAAGTTTTGAATTAGTTGTTACTGAAAAGCAATTCCAGCTTTATGAGTAACTCAATGTTCCCTTTATAGCCGCTTTTATTACGCAAAGATCAGATATGAACTACTTAATTATTAAACGCTTTATACGTCTCTAAAAATTCCTACTTTATCTATATTTTAACCAAAATGCCGTATTATCGTTATCTAAATTCGCATCTCGACTGCCCCACTTTTATACGATCCACGTAAAATACCCGATTATGCCAACTTTCCTTACAATACGCTTTACATTCATGCACCAAGAAATTATGTGAGAATGGGGAACGGCAAGCTTTTCTCCTTATAATCGTCCTCACGCGACGAAACCTACTTCAGTCAGAAAAGGCAGCTAAAATGCGCTGGAAAATCCAGATTTTCTTTCATGTGTCTTCGAAGCTCACCCACTTTCGAAACTGCGCTTTAATTACGTAAAAAAACGAAATGTTCTTCGAATTGAAATATTTTCGCGCAGCTTTCGGATAAAGAAGTCGCAAGTGATTGATAACTGCTTTTAACATCGCTAAAATATGTCGGACCTTTTAGAATCACAAAAAGGTGTGTCGCTTTCGTCGAAACACAGTCGCTTGATTTATAATTGGAAATAACAATTATAATTATGCACCATTAATATGAATTCATCCTTTCCTTTATTTTAACACAAGAATAATGACGGATCGTTCCCGCAATGGAACGCGACGGAAGATAATTTATCAACTGGTGTAATATTAAAATTAAATGTTATTGTGGGAATCAGCTTTAATATCAAAATGTCAACAGAAATTTGTGTTTTTCTTCGTCTCCTCTAAAGAGAAGTTAGATTACGCGTGTTTTTGTTTATAAAACGAACGCTTTTAGTAATGAATAACCATTTTTTTATGAGTAGTTTTTTCGAAAAATAAATTTCTGTTAGGGTAACGCCATGAAAGCGTTCCTTATCTAAAGGATTTTCCTCTTGAATAAATATGAACTAGCAACACCTCAACAAGATCCTTAAAGTCCGTGCAGAGCTTAAACACATAAATCACGTCTTTATATAAAAGTTGTATCGATATGTGACGGACTCATATAAAGCAGAGGCATATGTAGTCGAATGCAGATGGAACTTTTTACTATTTTCACAAAAAGCTCGATCGCTTAACGGAAAGGGAATAAGCGCATGCGTTTTATATGTCAATGTCAGTTGCATATATTGCTTTGCGTTTTCTATATGTTTGCGTATATTCGAGCGGAAGAAATTCCAACCAAAATGTTTATTACATGTCGTTCGGTTTGAGGTGCGCCGGGTTTTCAGATCGCTAGTTTTGTATTACAATTTAGTACAGTGAAACAAAATACCTTTTTATCCTATTCAAATTACATATTTTACGCGAGATGCATACCCTATTTTGGTACCTACATTTTACAAACCCGCGCTATGCATAATTTACTTACGATATTTCGCATTCGAGTGTCTTCCACAAGAGTTTACATTTGAATGCGAACAAAGCTTAAAGCAATAACAACCTAGCGCTAACTTAATGCAGCTTTCGTTTTAATTGTTTTCTTTTAGATCGTATATTAACGGAAAATACTCTGCAATATTTTACGAACTTGTTTGCATTATTCACTTTGTGGAATTTCATGAATACCATTGTCGTTTTTCTAATTATTTCCTTGCATCTCGAAAAGTCTACGCGAGAATAATAACTTTGTGCATTTACAATTATCATTAATTACACCTAGTAGCAGATACACAACATCATTTTTAATCAACGAACTTGAAATAATTGAAGTTTAATAATTAATAACAACACATTTCTATTAGCAGACGTCAACATACAGTATGAACTAGTAAAGTATAACACCTACAGCTCCCTATCTATTATTAGAATTAGTGAATTTTAATTGCCAGTGAAATCAAAAACAATGATATCATAAAGGCTGTTCAAAGAAAGATGTATTTTACATACCGGGTGCCCACGGCTTGAGGTCACTACTTCGCGTACGTAATCTGTAGACCAAATACAGTTAAAAATTCTTAGAAAGTTATGCCCTAAAGTAAACCGTTTTCAAAATACAGAGTGATAAATTATTATTTATTAAATAATTACAATTTCGGAAAAGCCGTTATTTATTTTTGTGTCCCATGACGTGAAGTCACCTACGTGTAGGAGAGGTGAAAAGAAGTCGAAACAAAAGAGTGGTCATTTTCTCTAAATCGACTATTAAAGAAGTTATGGCCTGTTTTAGTTAAATACTGAAGCAGCCGAAACAATAAATTATATTAAGTGGTATTTGATACAAACTGTCTACGTTACTATAGAAATGTTATTATTTACTTGCATGTCAAACAGTAAAACACCTCAAAGTTGATTTCTCTGCTTGCGCTTATTAATAATATTGATAATATTTTGTTTTACAATGCGAAAGTACGCCGATTTCCATTACATGTACGGTTTTTGTGATGGAAACACAGTAGCAGCTGCTCGAGAATATGGGTTGAGATTTCCAAATCGGCGATTACCAGACCGAAGACTTTTCCAACGAGTGCAAAGCCACCATTTAATATCGAGCCTGTTCAAGTCCTCTTACATACAGAATTCGCTAATCGTCAAACACTACGTAATAGAATTGTATTAACCCATTTAGTCCTGAAACTATTATTTTCTTAAATGTTAATGTTTTTTTACTATTGTTGTTCAATGGACGCAGTTAGTTAACGAAAAAATATTAAAACAATTTTTCAGGTGATGTGATTGGTTGAAACATGGTGTCCTTTTAAAAGGACGGTAGAGCCATATACTACTATCAGGTAAAAAAACTAGATAAAGTGAGAAGCTTGGACAATATTTTATTTTATTGTAGAATAACATAAACAAGTAACTAAATTGTGTGATAATTTGCAAAACAATCTCTGGGATGTAAACCGACATCATACTTGTGGCAAATAAAATTTGCTTTTTTGTGACATACCGCGCATCGTCGCTCATTTTCGTGATACATAACCAGGTGGTATAATCTGTCGCAGCGAGACTACTCGTGCAAGTTTTTAGAAGATTCTGAAGGACCTCTCTTTCCAGTCCACTTGTGAATTTCCAACAGCTCTTCGAAATTCTAGTTGGTCTAGCTTTCCGCTATTGCTTCTATGCAAACGCCAGGCGTTTTACAGAACGATAGCTACGCAATGTGCAAATAGAGGAAAATACCATTTTTCCCCCTGATTGAAACGCGATAGTCGCTTAGGTATGATCACCACGATCTACACCCCCCATATATTCGTTGTAAAATTTTATCTGTCTGGGTTGATCTATGTAGATGGGTTTTTTTTCTGATTGTGATAACCTTTTCACTTAATTTACTGCAAAAATATGGAGGGCATCTGAAGCTGCACTCACAACGCTATTGTCATTCCATTTAGTTATAATGATTTCATCATCGCCCAAGACATACTCAAAAACACCTCGTTCTTTCTTCTTCAGTGTAGTTGCTTTGAATAAAGGGGAATATGGCAAGCGATTTTCCCTTAGGGTACCAGTGGCTTTTATGTTTCTTAATTTTAATTCTTTGAGGAGGGAAATTGGAGTAAAAAAGCTATCCAAATATAAATGGAAGGAATCATAAGGCATTTTTTCTAAAACATCTGCATATTGCAAAACTACAGATGCTCCGAGTCCCATATGCTTGTACTTCTCAGGCAGAGTAGTCGAAAATCCTTGGAAGGGGTCAAAATAAACAATATAACCCAGACGTAAAGCACCAACCCAGAATTTGTAACCCCACCGGATTGGTTTCCCTCTGATGAATTGCTTCTCAAACATTTTCAGAACTTTTGGTCTTCGTTCGACAAATGCTGATACAGGTTTATTATCGTCACTATCCCAGTCTTGTGAGTTGTGTTCTAAAGGTATTTGCACTTCCACTTCGGCTCTGAGTTGCGCACCAGGCAAATTGTCTAGAACCACATAGTCCTCATCACCTGAATCTTCGTCTGTGTCGCCGTCCTTATTACCATTTAGTGGTGGAAAAATTGCTATTTGTTCTGGAAAATCAGCTACATAATCTTTTTCTAATTCTTCCAGCAACTGGGCAGAAGTTAGCGGCTGTTTCCAATATCTGAAAAATATACAATATATTTGAGTCAATAGTAATGGATAAACCTACCGTCCTTTTAAAAGGACACTGTTTTTTCAATTATAATATTGCTCATAATTTAGATAAAAGTGTGAACTTATAGTACTTACGGGGTTTATGGATCTATGTTGTATCCAAATAAGACATAATAGAGTCATCGGTGTCAATAAAAACTACAATAACTTACCTTTTGTCATTCATGCCAATTGCCAGATAAACGATCCAGTGGAAAAACGTAAATTACACACCAAAAATCAACAGTTTTAATAAACACGTGTCACAGACTGATTTCCAACACTTTGAACTTTGACATCTAAGTGTATATTCAAATAGTTGTAACTAATTAAGTTGAGCAGATTTCTACCGTCCTTTTAAAAGGTCGGTAGGGCTATATGGGTTAACAGCCGTTCTTGATCAAGCATCGATCAAATATGTACACTCCGAATTATTATAGAACAAGTGCTGGAAATGAAGGGCGAAATTCACATAAATTTTATAGAATTTGAGAAAGCCTTCGATACAGTACACAGAGAGAAAATGTGGAATATACTAAGTGAATATGGAATACCGAAGAAATACGTACAAACTATCAGACTTACTCTATGAAAATTACACAGCACGGATTGAACACGAAGGCAAACTAACGCAAAAGATAAAATTCAATAGAGGAGTCCGACAAGGATGTATTTTGTCACCGCTGCTCTTCATTATTATAATAGATTGGGTGATGGAAAGAACAGTGGACAATAGAACAGGAATAACCTGGGACCCATTCAGGAAGCTGGAAAATCTAGAGTTCGCAGACAATATATGTTTATTATCTCAAAAGAAACAACACCAACAAGGAAAAACAAGTAGACTAACCGCAATAGCGAAAACAGTGGGAATGAAAGTAAATGGAAAGAAAACCAAGATATTAACACATAGTAACAACGGAGGAGAAAAGATCAACATAGAAGGAGAAGAAATTGAAGAAGTCGAAGAATTTTGTTATTTGGGTAGTGTGGTAGATGTAAAGGGTGGCTGTAGACGAGATATAGACAAAAGAATTGGACAAGCTCAAAAAACATTTAATATGCTAAGAAAAGTGTGATCATTAAGTGCTTTTACTAGGAAAACAAAACTGCGTCTATTTAAGACAAATGTGAAAAGTGTATTGTTATACGGTGCGGAAACGTGGAAAGACAGCAAACAAAATATGAAAACTTTACAGCCATTCATCAACAAGTGTCTTAGAATTATATGTGGCTTCTTTTGGTCACTTACCAACGAACGACTGTGGCAAATAACTGGAGAAGAGCCGATAGGAAAAACGATAAAGCGATTGAAACGAAATGGATCGGTCACGTACTGCGGAAACCACAGAGTAACATTACGCGACAAGCCCTGGACTTTAACGCGGCCGGGAGAAGAAGAATAGGAAGACCGGCAGATACATGTAAGAGGAGTGTCAATAGGGAGTTAGTGAAACACAACCTATCTTGGAACGAGGCAAAGAGGAAAGCACCTAATAGAGAAGAATGGAAGAAGCTCGTCCAAGATATTACAGAAACAGAACCGGACCTTCAGGACTAACAACGCAACACAACACGAAATGGGAACAAAGACAACAACAGAGTTGTGTAAGGCTAGCAACCCTACCATCTGCAACTATTTGCTTTAGAAACGCCAGAAATGGCGCCCTATGCTCCACTGGGAGCCAAAGGAGTGAAGAAGAAGAACAGCCGCTCTTGGGATTTGGAGAATCCACACGAAATCACAGTATCAAATTATCAACATAGCTTTTAAGTGAATATCTGATGTGGAATTATTAATAACATGCTCATTGGTCCATATGTTTTTGAAAACCATTTATCCGTCGACAGATATTTAAATTTTCTAGAAGATCATTTGGGAAGCTTGTTAGATGATGTCCCTCGGGCAATCAGACATGGTATGTGGCACGATGGTGCCTCTGCGCACTCTACTCCCAAGATCTCCAGACTTAACTTATGTAGATTATTATTTGGCAATATGAAAGCTATGGTATACCAAACGCGATCAGACACTGTTGAGGATCTTAGTAGTCGTTTTGAACAATCTTTATAGTGAATTTAAACTAGGTAACATTGGCTTTCCTGAAATTGTAATTTTAAACATTGCTAAAGTACAAATTATAGTCTGAAGGGGCGCCGTCGCGTTGCAGCCATAATAATAAATAATATTTAACGAAATGTTTTATAATAAATCCCAAAAACCGTGTTCTAAACATTGTCAATGTATTTGACCATTCAGGTGTCTTTCAAAAAAGTATGGTCCAACGATATGTTCGCCTACAATTCCTCCCCGAACATTTAAACACCATCGACGTTGTTTATCCACTTCTCTTACAACTGCCGGGTTTTCCGTTGAATAATAGTGGAAGATGTGACGATTCTCATTCCCATGTTTATGAAAAGTTGCATCGTCAGAAAAAAGACATAATTAAAGAAATTGGCTTGAATATTTATTTGGTGATGAGCCTATTCGTCAACATTAGCCGACGTTGAAGTTATCATCAAGGAGTTTATGATGAATTTGAATGTGGTAGGGATGGTACCTGTACTTTTTCCATATTTCCAATATTTTCAATATTTTCCACATATATTACTGGTTTATATCTCAGATGTTACAATTCGGATCTTCTACTACGGAAGCTATTATAGCAAACTTGTTGTCTGCATTACTTGTATGCTTCCTTCGTGGAGCACTATCGCATTTAACACTGCCTGAATTTAAAAATCTTTCTCGTAATCGTTTGAAAGCCACCACACTGGGATGTGTTCGGTTTTTGGAAATGTTCAGCGTAAATTCTGGAAGCTAATAAACAACGTCTTTGGCACTCCCCCAATATCAGTACCATATTAACCATTTCATCTTCTACAAATTCATATAACACCCAGTTGAATAACTGAATGTTCAATGATACAGCCAATAAAACAACAAAAATGCTAGAGTGTTGACAGTTGCCAATTATTATTCTATTTAAAATAAAGAAGTTGTCCATTTTTCCATTAAAACAGAACACCCTGCAGAGTCAGCAATCAGTTTAAGTTATGCACAGTAATCAAACAAACAACTTTTGCATTTAAAGTTTTCTCCAAGCTGCTATAATAAAGACATAAGGAAACAAAATCCCACTATTATGTCACTCTGTGTACTTCAATATTAGTAAGTTATAGGAGCAGTACCCTATGTATTGTTTGTCACCCAATTAAGATTGGTCTGGAAGAGGTTTTTTTATTTCACTATATAATTCGCCATTCATATTTGTACACTGGAAAAATGACCTTCGTCATAAAATTTCATAAGATTTCGCTAGTCGTATGGAATTTTGCCGCTGGATCATTCAAAATCGAAAGCTACGTAATAGAATTTTATTCAGAAATAAGGCAACATTTACAAGGAATGGATTAATGAACAGAAAGGACAGCCACTCTTAGAATTTGGAGAATCCACACGAAATCAGAGTGTCAAATTATCAACATAGGTTTTCAGGAATGGTGTGGTGGTGTGGAATTATTGATAACATGCTCCTTGGTCCATTTGTTTTTGAGAACCATTAAACCTCCGACAGATATTTAAATTTTCTAGATTATTTGGGAGGCTTATTAGATGATGTCCCTCTGGCAATCAGACATGGTACGTGGTACCAGCACGATAGTGCCCCTGTGCACTTTGCGTTACGTGTAAGACAATTTTTGAATCAACGGTTTGAAGAACATGTAATTGGTAGAGGAGAACAGCACCTCTGGCCCCCAAGACCTTCGGACCTAACTTGTGTAGATTATTATTTGTGGGGCCATATGAAAGATATGGTATATCAAACACCATTAGAGACTGTTGAATATCTTTGGAGACATATTTTTGAGGCAGAACTAATTCGGAATAACAATACTATATTACGAAAGTAACCAGATTTCTCTTAAGAAAAGCCAGAATGTGTTTCGATAACAACGGTGGTCATTTTGAACAATCTTTATAGTGAATTTAAAATATTAGAAATAAATATTGGCTTTTCTGAAATTGTAATTATTTAATAAATAATAATTTAACACTCTGTATTTTGAAAACGGATTACTTTAGGGCATAACTTTATTAGAATTTTTAACTATATTTGGTCTAAAAATTACGTACACAAAGTAGTGACCTCGCGTCGTGGAACACCCTGTATAATGCTGTGTTATGCTTAATTGTTTAATCAATCTAAAATGAATTGTTGACTTTACTTTCGGACAGATTTTCTTATAGTGTGGTCATTTTCGATGGGTAGTTTTTATTGCTATGCTGTTTATTGAAGTATATTTTTTAATGCGGTTGCTTCTGAAGCTTCTATCATCCCTATTTCTGTATTCTTAGCTGCAAACAGACTTGTTTTAAAATATATGATATATAATCTACAGAAGTAAAGAAATATGTGATTTATGGGAATATGGACTTTTCCTGTCTGGATTTTATAACACACTAAAATGTGTAGAATTTTGTATAGAATATGAATTCGCATTCGCATATCTTCTCTTGTCATATGGAGAATTCTGTAAACTTTATCGTTCACAAACACCCACAGAAAGAAATGTAATTTGGTCGGGTCGTGGGACCTTGCCGGCCAAGCTACTGGACATCCTTTCCCAATCCATTTATTGGGAAATTCGGCGTTTAAACATTGCTAACGTACAAACTATAGTGTGAAAGGGCCCCATCATGTTGTAGCCATAAGCTCTGTATAATATTTAATGGAGTATGTTCTAATAAATTCCAGAAACTGTGTTCTAAAGATTGTAAATGCATTTGACTATTCAGATGTCCTTCAAAAAAGTATGGACCAACGATATGTTCGCCTACAATTCCTCCCCAAACATTTAAAGACCATCGACGTTGTTTATCCACTTCTCTTACAACTGCCGGGTTTTCCGTTGAATAATAGTGGAAGATGTGACGATTCTCATTCCCATGTTTATGAAAAGTTGCTCCATCGGAAAAAAAAGACATAATTAAAGAAATTAGCTTGAATATTTATTTGGTGATGGGCCCATTCGTCAATATTAGCCGACGTTGAAATTATCATCAAGGAGTTTATGATAAATTTGAATGTGGTAGGGCTGATACCTGTACTTTTTCCATATTTCCAATATTTTCAATATTTTCCACACATAATACTGGTTTATATCTCGGATGCTACAATTCGGATCTTCTACTACGGAAGCTATTATAGCAAACTCTTTGTCTTCTTTACTTGTTTACTTCCTTCGTGGAGCACTATCGCATTTAACACTGTCTGTATTTAAAAATCTTTGTCGTAATCGTTTGAAAGCCACCACACTAAGATGTGCTTGGTCTGGAAAACGTTCAGCGTAAATTCTGGAAGCTAATAAACAATGTCTTTGGCACTCCGCCAATACCAATACAATTTCATCTTCTGCAAATTTATATAACACCCACTTGAATAACTGAATTTTCAAAGATACAGCCAATAAAACAACAAAAATGCTAGTTTGTTGACAGTTACCAATTATCCTATTTAAAATAAAGAAGTTGTCCATTTTCCCATTAAAACAGAACACCCTGGATAGTCAGCAATCAATTTAAGCTATGCACAGTAATCGAACAAACAAGTTTTGTATTTAAAATTTTCTCCAAGCTGCCATAATAAAGACATAAGGAAATAAAATCCCACTATTATGTCACCCTGTGTACCTAAATATTACTAAGTTATCGGAGCAGTACCATATGTAAAGTTTGCCACCCAATGCAGATTGGTCTGAAAAAGTTTCTTCTATGTTGATATACAATTTACCGTTCATATTTGTTCACTGGAAAAATGAGCCTTGTCGTAAAATTTCGCGTCTGTCTGGGAATTAAGAATTTACGGAAACCCTACAACTGCGGCTTTTCCATTTCTAAATAACCTCTATAGTGTCCAATCATAATATGAAACCGACTAAAATCAGATGGGTCATGTAAAATAGCAACTGTCCCAAATGGAAGCCCACTCCCTTTTCCGTCCATTTATTATGACGTCGCGATAATCATCCTGTCAATAACATTGATAGCTTTAATCTCTTATCGTGGTTTTTATTATGTATTTGCTCTATCGCGGGCAACGCAATACAATTTATGATGTGTAGGGAAATGGGACGTATCCAAAAGCCACTTTTTAGTTATCTACATGGCGTTGTAATACTCGGCCGTTATAAAAAGTTAAATTTGATTTGAACTGTAATGTAAAAAGTGCTACCCTAAATTTAAAGTTGTGTGGAAGAGCTGTTTTTAATTTAAACCAGCATTTTTGGGGAATAACAAAAAGGTTGCGATAATCCAATTTGTATTTAGGATTCTGAAGGATTACCAAACGAAAGCTCCACTCGTATTCCTATCTTCGGCAATACGTATTGCAGTAACCGCAAGATAAAAATATTTCGAAGGGCTTTTTTCTAAATCTAAAGGAAAAACAATAATGTTCGTCTTGGGATTTGAGAGAACTTTACGGTTGACAGTTGGTCACTAAGTTAATAGCAGTCGTTCTAAATTTATGTTGTGGAGTATCACCAACACACGTATCTTTTTGTATTACATTTTCTTATAACCCACATAAAAACCCAGTTTTGTTACACTTTAAATCTGAAAACAAGCGGAGTGATTTGCGCCAAATCTATTTCCATATATAAGAGAAAGGTTTCCGAACATAACATTTCTTTAAAATAGATGTTCCTAAACTCTACAAATATGTTTTATGTTTTCCAAATATTTTCTATAATAAGAAATATTGTAGCATTCTAGTTTACGTTAAATTTTGACCACTATCATCGTTCCAAACCACAAAGCTAAACATAAATATTAATATTGCGATTCAACAATTACGAATTTAAGGAAATATTAGGACGAGGGCACTGACAGAAGATTAGTAAAACTTCACCTTTATCTCTCATTACTCAAGATGAAATTTAACTGAATTAAATATCACGGAATAGGCATATAATGTTTGCAATGCAGTACATAAAATATGCGATCTAGAACGTTTAGATGTAATCAATTGAAGACGACCGTTTAGACGCCCGCAGTATTCTTTAACACAGAGACTTTTGCATTTTGGGATACTAAAGCTCGTGCAAATTGCAACAGAATCCAGTACCGTAACTGCCTAGTGCAACAAGATCACGGGCGGGGTCATGATACACCACGCGAAAGTCGATGGGTAACATGGTTCTTCGATGTTTCGTTGAAAAATCAATAAACTATGGAACATTGCGCACGACGAATCGCCAAGCGGCGTATTTTGCAACAGAAGTTGGTAATGTAATCGCGTGTCATTACAAAATCACAATATTGTAAGACAAAATATCACCCGCGTTGAACATCGTTTTGTAAATCATCAGACAAATTATGAAACACTAAGCCCTGACGGCCTAACATAGCACACGTTTTTGTTTACACTGAGACGTGTGTGTACGGAACATATCATTCGTGCTGCGCCCTTATGTTTGCGAGAATGTTACACGGTATATCCTACACTGACATGCTATGCAGTTGCGTTACGGTGTTATGTTGCAATTATGCACGAGGCTTTAAAAGTAGAGTTACTTGCACGCAAATACAGTAGTGTGAAAAAGTTCTGCATCAGTTGTACAAATAAGATAAATTGCAGTTTAACACTATTTTTTTTTAAATATTTTTCATTTTATTATTTCAAATATAATATAGGTACTTAAACACAATACTAGTAATAATAACAGCCCAATTATTGATATATAAAAACACGGAAGCAATTCAATGTATAAAATGTATTCAAAAAAAGAAAAATTGTCATTATATATAATAATGTAGTCTACACCTAGACTTTATTACAATACACACTAATTAATTTTAAACAATTGTAGTACTTAATAGGCCATCCTATGTTTTTAATAACTAATTCACACCTTTTTGGCATAGAATTCACCGGTTTGTGTAATTCTTGCTTCGTATTGCAACGATACCAGGCATCAATTCGATTAATTCCTCTTTTTTTGTGAGCGTTTTTTTTTAAATAATGTTAGAAATCCTCCACCATAAGCTTTCTATAGGATTTAGGTCCAGTGATTGTGCTGGCCAGTCTATTCTTTTAACTTTATTGGTCGATATCCAAGATTGAACAACCTTTGCTCTGTGGCAAGGAGCATTATCATCTTGAAAAATAAAGGTTTTGTCAGGCAATAACTCTTTTCCACTAGGCAACATCTCCTGTAGGACATCAATGTATTTGGTTGAATTCATCATGCCAGATATAACATGCAGTCTACCAACACCTTCAGCAGACATGCAGCTCCATGTCACACTGTCGTGTGCAAAAATAAAAATGAGGATAAAAAGCAAGTAGTATTTAGTTATTGTAAACTAGAAATTAGTTACGCAAAGTATGTTATTACTTTTGTGAAATGAGTAATATGTCTGTTACTTAGTACGGCTACTATCACAATAATAATAACAATATCAAAAAGATACTATCTAAAAAGTACTTACTAACGTAGTCGTTTGAGAAAATTAAGTCAAACAATCCTTTCATCATCAATACTACCTTCTCCGCAAATTCTACATATCAGATCGTAATTTCCAAGTGGTATTTTGCAACAAAGTTTCTAAAATTCAACAGGTTATCTGTAGAGTCCCTGGAGATAACGTGCTTGGACCGCTCCTCTATCAATTTAAATAAAGAACACTGGCAGGAGGAACTGATGACAGCCGTTTTGTCGTGTAACGAAAGAACAGCACCTTTAAAATCATATTAACCCAATTCTTAGCTGGATGGAAAAATGACGCATCAAAGTAAATGGGAATAAGTATAATCATAACACAGTTACGTTGTGATGCCAAAAATTAATGATATTGACATACCGCAACCCACCAGCATAAATTTAATTTACTTCACAGCATTTTCCTAATTCTCTGAAACCGAACACCATGTTTATTATTATATTTTTGAATTGGCATGTTAGTTCTCCACAGTTGTTGTCAATATTATCCTATACTTAAAATCTATATTTTGAGAGATATTTTTACTTTTTTCATTACAAACCGTTGAATTATTAAACTTTTTATATCTATCTAATCTAATAAGCATGCTTTTGACACAAAGTTACAACATTTTATTATTTTGTTATTTATGCGTTAGAGTTAGCATCTAACACGAGAAATGTCTTTAAATCGTCTAAATATTACCCTTATTTCTGCAATTTTTTCATCGTTTGGTAAGTATGAAGATTTTAGCATATTTCTTCCATATTTCATATTAGCGTTTTTAGTGTCGATGTGAACGAACTCGTTGACATGACTTTTGTTATGGGATCGACCGAACAAAATTGTTTATTAACCCAGTGGATATATTCGCAAAGATATCCTAATAGAAGACAATCTGCAGTGAGAAGCTTAGAAAATCTTAAAGAGAGATTCATTAAAACAGGAAATGTAAATTATGAAAAAGGTGAAAGGAAACAGCGGACAAGTAACGAAGATCAGTTGAATGTTTTGTTATCAGTAATAGCTGAACCATCTCCTAGTTCACAAGCACAACAAGTTTCATGACTACCATATCTCATTAACTTTTTCCAAAGGGTATACACTGACAAGTCGACCTTTACCCAAAGTGGCAGCCCAAACTCATTATTATGCAATGGAAAATCCAAGAATTGTAAGACCAGTTCATGGACAATGACAATGCTTAGGAGTTATTGTCTGAGAATTAGTGATTGAGCCTAATTTTTTTTAATGGATATCCGAATGGTGCACAACATTTGTATTTCTTCCGAAATAATTTGCCTCAACTCCTGCAAAATGTCCTTCCAAATCTAATGGAAAATATGTAATTCCGGTACGACCGTGCTCTAGAACATTTCCCACTAGTGACTCGACATTTCTTGAATCAAGAATTCAGGAAACGGTTCTCACATCAGTTGGCCAGCTAGATCGCCAGTCTTGACTAAAATGGATTTTTCCCTATGGGGACATGTAAAACATATTGTCAACCAGATCCCTGTAACTACTGCAAAAGATTGAAACGCATATAGGTAGATGCTTTTGGAATCATTTCCGTTGAGCCGTTGCGAGTAGGAAATATATCATTTTTGAATAGACTGAACATGTGCATGGAACAGAACGAAGGTCACATTGAGCATTTGTTATAAATAAATACTCCTTCTTCTTCTCAGTCGTCCTCTTCTACCTTACGGTGTATAGGTGTGGTAAATTTTCAGTTTCTTTAGTGTAATTCTCTCGTTGTTTTTCTTTTAGTTTTTGTTATTACCAAATATTTAAAGTTCGTGTTTTGCATTTCCTGTACCAGTTCGTATTCTTTCCCAGAATGTCGTAAGCCGTCTATCGTTTCCCATGTCCGTTGTTGTGCTCATTTTCTTCCTGCAATCAGGCCTACAATGCAGAAGTGTTTTTGGGCGTTTTCTGACTCCTTTCTTGTTGTCATCCCATGTGTATTCATCTCCTCCTATACATAGTTGTCTTCATGTAACCCAGCTTTGCTTTATCCCCTTTACCTATTTCTGCTTTTGCAATTTTCCTTATTTCTGCCTGGATTGCTAGATAAATACTTGAATTGAAATGAAATCGTTTCTCTATCTATGTTATTAATAACGAATTTTGTCACTTTTTTCAAAATTATGGCTACTCGATTAGATAGATACAAACAGTTTAATAATTCAATGGTTTGTATAGAAAAAGTAAAAATATCTTTAAAATATCAATTTTAAGTATATTACAATGTTAACAAAAACTGGAAAGTTAACGGGCCTTTTACCACGTATCACAAAATTAATATTTGATGGTTGTGTCATTTCAGTACATCACTTGGTTGCATACGTACGAAATCTGCATTCTTAATTAATCGTAATATTCACGCACCGAATTAATTTGTTAAACCTTGTGCCGACTAACATTTTCACATTTTGTACATAAACTCGACAACGCCTCATTCAAAATCGAAAGCTAATTTTATGCTGAAAAAATATACAGGGTGTTCTATTTAAAACCTAATAGCTTGAAGATGCTCCATTGTAGCGAGTCAAGCTGTATATTTAAAAATATTTTTATAATGTGCGCATATTGGTAAAAATCATAATCCTACATTTTAATAATTCCAATATTGAACTATACAATTGAGCAACCCGGTATAAAAAAGCTTGTGAAATATGTTGTTATGGTATACTAAATGCATTTGTGACATACATTTAGGTTAAGTTTGCTTTTTTACACCGAAAATTCTACTGTGTAATTGATGAACTACATTCCCGTTTGGAAATGAAACTTCACCCTACAGGTTAGGTTTCGATTTATCCGAGGGCAGCCTTTTAAGCTTTTACAAAGCTGCAACAGCTTCTTGAAGTGATGAAAATCGCTGTCCACGCATTTTTTGTTTGACATTCGGGAACACAAAGAAGTCGTTAGGCGATAAATCAGGTGCATACGGGCGATGAGACATTAATTCTATGTTTTTCTCTTTCAAATAATCAATTGTTTGAAGTTCTGTGTGAAAGCTGGAATTGTCATGATAAAGAATGATGCGACGTTTTCGGTTGTTTTTCCTGATTTCGTCGATGACTTCTGGCAAACAAATTGTTGTATACCATTCAGCGTTAACTGTTCTTTGATCCTCTAAAGGAATGGTTGCGACATGTCCAGTACAACCGAAGAAACAAGCGATCATTTTCTTGGAAGTGCTTCGTGAACGAACAACTGTAGTGGAATTCGGTTCACCTTGGAACACCCAGACAGTAGATTGTTGGTTAGTTTCCGGTTTATAGGAATATATCCATGTTTCGTCACCTGCTACGATGTTGTATGCGGATTTTGCAGTTCCTCGGTCGAATTTTTTGAGCATTTCCTTACACCAATGAGCATGAACCTTTTTTGAGCTTCGGTCAAATTATGAGGAATCCATCGGGAACAGATCTTTTTCACAGCTAACAGCTCATGCAAAATTGAGTGTACTGCAGTCTTCGATATATCTAAGGATGCCTCTATCTCACTGTAAGTCACATGCCGAACTTCTTCAACCATGTTGCGCACAGTATCGACGTTTTTTGGAATAATAACCGATTTTGGTCGACCTTCACGAAAATCATTACTGACGGACGCACGACCACGACGAAATTCTGCAAACCAGTAGGAAACGGCCTTTTCTGATGGTGTTTTATTACCAAAAGTTGAACGAAGCGATTCCACGCATTGTTGTTGAGTGAGGCCTTTACTAAAATCGTAAAAAATCATCCAACAAAACCTTTCTGTGAAATTTCCATTTTTTCACACAATTGCTTTTTTTAAACGTTCACTGTAAACAAACTACTCCGTCAATTTCTAAACTGCCACTGTTTTCACAACAACAAATATCAAATTCTACGAAAATAGTAATGACACATCTCAATAGCGCCACCTGGTGGTGGTGTTAGAAAGTAACTAGAAATCTATACTCAGCGTACGCTTGCACTAGCGCAATTATTTGGTTTGTAGCTCAGTACAATATATTTCATGTGATTGTTGCTGATTAATAGTTACTCTCTATAAGCATAAATTGAATCTATTGACACGAGAACCGTAGGAGAAGGTTATGTTCAGCTTATTCGCTAAGAGTGACGTCACATACTGAATTGCATTAGATTTATAGCCATCCTTATTGAAAACTTAACAAAAAGCAGAACTAAAAGTGAAGCTTACATTTCTGGCTTCTATATGGCAACAGGTTTCTCAAATCGTACTGGTATGAAGGGTTTAGCAAAACACAACAAATATGTCCTTTATTTCTATTTACCCTTTTCGTGAAATTGGAGGACATGTCCAAACAAAGTTTCTACATGTTTGTTACCTCAAATTGTGGCAAAATGTATTTGCTTTACAGATAAAAGTTAAAAACCGTAAACTCGTACAAATTAGAGAACCTTCCCATGACACTGGGATAGCTATTTAAGTAGTAAATTGTATTTCTGTTGTTGTTCGTATTAGTAATTAGGTAACTACGTGTTCATTATGAAATTAATTTATAGATTTTAAACTTCTAAATATGCTCATTTAAGAAATAACCTTTAAATTTGATTTCTGTAGTAACAACATTTGTTATTTGATTTCTACATTCTGCTAACAAATTGAATTATTTTACTAAACACAAGCCTTAAAACGACAAAGCAACCACGAAGGTTACAATATTAAAACTTTTGTTATGTCCGTCTACCTTAAATCGCATTTACTTAAAAGCAAGTGTCATTTTTTGTCCGTAACACAAAACTCGTGCTCTTCTCGTTCTGTCAGACGATTCGTGATAAAAATGTAAACATCATAGTATCCTTCGAAATGAGAAAAAATAAGAAGCTTACGTTTTAGGCGCCGTTCTCTTGATATTCCATCAGCTTAAGAATCTTAATTCAAAATCCTATAGCAAACACAATTATACGAACACACTTTAAAAATCCTTGTATTCATTTTGCACTTAGACTCCCAAATTTCCGTTGTGTGAAATTCCATTGTAGTTTAAAGTTTCTATTAAAGCTCTCTCATTCATAATTATACCGCAAGCATAGCTGAAATTTTATTAAGCCCGGAGAAACTGAAACTAAACACGAACGGAATTTTTATTATTTCGTAACAAAGTTTGCCGCCACAGATCTTCCACTTTTGTGCCACTTAGACAGTTGCAACAAATGTTCATAACCTCGATTTTATCAACTTTCAATAACTACACGCGAGCTTGTATGTAACAGAAACGAACTTTTTACAGAATTGTTAATTGTTGCCGTGGCTAAGAGGAGCAACCGTAAATACGAAAACCAATTTTAACAAACCTTTAAAATCGCCCGCATTTTCAGCGAAGCGTTAATTTCGTCATTGATTTCGAAAACAAGCGGCATTTGTCGTAAATCCCAGAATAATTTTTTTAATGCGACGGACCCTTGCTGCAGGTACTAGTTTATTTAGCTGTCGCCTTGGGTGCTTTTTAATGAGGGTCACTTAAAATAAAAATGGAAAATCGTGAAAATACTGAAAAACGCTTGAGTTTCACGTGCTTTTACTTTAAACATTCCATCTAATTAATTATATACTTATTTCGTAGACATTATTATTCTACAACCTTTAAAGACAATTAGCATCTAAATAGTAAGTCTAATAGTAGTCTTTTTAATAGTTCAATGATTTGCAATATTAAAGATTCTGAAGGAACAGTTTCTATACGTAATAAGGACTGGGATGGCTCAGTGGTAAGAGAGTCAGGCTTTGGATGTAACAGTCCAAATCTTCTCGGTTCGAATCACGCCAGGAGTTGGTAGTTGTTTGAGTTTCGAAGAGTAAGGACGTGTTCGACCGTGCTCCGATAAAGTGCAACACTGCCCGGTCTATTACAGGGATGCAGATGCAGCGAAATCCTACATACCAGGTGTTAGGTGATGAAGATTATGATATCAGCGACCTGCGACACCGCTGATATAATGCAGGCAAGCAAGAAAAAAATAAAATTAAAATAGGAACTCCAAACGAAATTACCCTATATTGCATGGCAAGAAGAAAAAATGCAAGAATTCAATTGTAACAAAATATTTTCCTATTACAGCATCAACTAGCAGAAATGTAAGCAGCAATAAATAAGGGAAATGAACAGAAATTGGTCACAAGTGCACAGTTGAAATAAAAACCCTAACAACAAGAAAAAGAATATTACCCGGACGAAGAAGAACTCCTCATCAGAGAAACGGAATGGGTGACAAAAAAAAAGAAAAAGAGCAAAAAAAAGAAAACTGACTACATCGTCGGAAACGTCACCACAACAATAGCAAGAAGCCAACAGTCACAAAAAGAAAATGAATTGCATTGAGCAAAATTAAAAACTATGATGTATTACTAGGCGAACTAAAGACAGAAAAGCTTACATTTCAATTAGTTATGATGAATAACGAGCAACAAAAATAAACATAGAGTTTGCTGAAGAATATAGACGGCTAACAAACTACTACTACTACTAAATAAAAAAAAAACTTTTGGCGCTCATACGAAAATAAACAAACAAGAAACATAAAAGTCATGGCGAGAAAGCTGCACCCGTCATGCGCTCCAGAAATCATAGTAGAAGATTTATATCGCCAAGGATATAAAATAATAGAAGCCGTTAATATTCTGCAGGGAAAAGATAAAAAACCCCTCCCTTTATTTATGCTAAGCTTCAGAAACGACAAAGACTTTAAAAAATATACGAGATAGAAAGGATACTAGGCATGAAGGTTGAAATAGAATTTCTAAGAAAATCGAAACTAGTCTCTCAATGCAAGAAATGCCAAACCTATGGATACACCCAAAGATTCTGCAACAGAGAATCAAAATGCGTGAAATGTGCTGTAAAGCACAACACAAAAAAATGTAAAAATATGCCAACTGTGGCGAAGACTACCCAGCCAGCTAGGGAGCATGCGAAATAGCCGAAAGGATACTAAATATAAGAAACGAAGCAACCAGAAGTAACCAAAACAACACAAAAGAAAAGAAAATAAAAAATAAAAGGCTGTGTAGATGGGACCCATAAGCATTCCCAGCACTACCAAATACTAAATAAAAGGAGGAAATTTCGCAAAAAAACAGAAGTTTCAAAAACTAACTACTACAAAGCCTAATATCAAAACTTGAAGAGCAAGAAAAAGTTCGAGCAGCAAGAAAAAATGCTAAAATCAATCTCTGAGAGATTAATAAAACTAAATAGTAATAAACCTACTGCTTCAATGAAGCAATAGCGGACTTTGGGGCTACGCCAGCAAAACTAACATAAGTCAAATTGAAAATTACCAGAACAAGGTACTGAAGAGTATCGTAGATGCACCCTAGTACAATCTAGAAAAAAAACCATGACAAGAAATAAAAAGCCTTGTCCAGAAGCACGAGACCAAGCTTCATGACCACGTAGAAATCTAGTGAGAAAGCTCAAGAGGATCAAACCATTTGAGCTAGCGTAAAGAGACGTGAATGTGTCATTGAAAAAATGTTTCTAATTCCCGGGGAGATCAGTACTAGGTCCCGAATCACATTATTGGCACTTCTCTTGTTACAGTTGCATTAGTGGAGTAACAAGCCTCCACACATACACCATACACCAGGCACCTTAAGCTCGGTTACGCACCAACACGATATCCTGCATAGTGGAACCACACACTAGCTTAACCTTGCCTCATTGCTAACAATTCTTACATCACTTCAGCCCAAAGTTGTTATGGTTATAATTGTTAATAATTAACTGTCACAATTTGGTTATAATTACTATATCAATAATGTCAATATTAATTATTTTCTGAAAATAAAAAAGTCCATAACCAATCATTTATTCATATATCCGTGGAAAATAATTTGAGGTATTCTGCCTAGTAAATCTTCTCTGGATTAGAAGTGTTTACACTGCCCATGGTTCGGAGCCCATGTTAAGTTGTAAGTCCTCTATGTATGTGCAGCTTTAAAACGCACAAGACAGGCATAGTGAAAATCGCTACGTCTCGTAAGAGATAAAGCACTCGCAAAAGAAACCAATTACAACCGAAAAAATGATAGTATACAAACACATGTATACACATTACAACAAGATTAAGGTATTTATTTGCTCTTTGAATTTCGCCAAAGGCTACGAAATATCATCTTAGGAGAAAGAAATGAAATTATAATGCCACAATCGGCTCTACATTAATTTTCACGATAAGAAGGGCGCTTCCAGTCTCTAAATTGTAATATAAGCAATCTTTAGTTAATCGAGTTATTAGAAAGTATACTGAATCGTGAAGCGTGAAAATCCTAAGTTTGGCGTGATGCTGCGTCAGGAAGAACAACTCTGCCAGGTGTCTTCATTTAACCGAAACCCTACTGTGCATGTCCATTGTGAGAGGACGTAGAGTACGGAGAAAACCAACTTATCCGAGACACAAAATGTATACTGTTTACTATAGGTAAAAAAATATTGAATGTCGACCTCAGAACCGTCGCAGTAGTTGATATTTCGATGAATCAACTTTTAACATCAACGGCCATGCGGATAATATATGTATCAGAAAGGTTACCAGGAAAAAGAATTTTTCAG
Organism: Limonius californicus; assembly: GCA_014611495.1. NCBI lineage: Eukaryota > Metazoa > Arthropoda > Insecta > Coleoptera > Elateridae > Limonius > Limonius californicus. The sequence continues at coordinate 4,285 of JABXWE010002932.1, read as the reverse complement.
AAAACAGGTATTTCCAACATTTAACCACCCAATCTCCGTTATTGTACTGAGTCTGCTATATGAGTTGATTGACTATATGCCGGCTGATGATATCCTCCACGAAATAACTTCAAGTATTACAAAATAAGGTGCTCTTTAGTGGTAAAGCCCTGTTTACTGATGAAAAGCTTATTGTCCACAATAACGCTCCTTGCCACATAGCAAAATTGTTAGCTGGTTGATGACTAACAGCATGGCCAGCACGTTCCCCAGACTGGAATGCAATAGCGAACATGTGGCAAAAGATAGAATACAATTAAGCAAATATCCGAATATCCGAATTATGTCTAGTTTCCCTGCAAATGGCAAATCGCATTATAAGAAATGCAAACCGATCATCAAGATTAAAATTAATTTAAATTAAATAATGTATAGTATAATGTTGTACATTTTTATATTAATTTATGTTGCATAATTATTATAATTTTGAATAAATTTTTTTTCTTTATAAACCAAAATTTTGATATGATTAAGTAGTTATTCCATATAGATAGGTATTGCTAAAAATATTGGAATGAAGTGCTTTAAGATTTCAATTGTCTTCTTTATGAAACTGATACAAAGCTTTAGAACGCCATTGTACTTTGTCTTGCAATGAGATCTTTGTGTTCCTCAGAAAATTGCTGTTTGAAAGACATGGGTATAGTTAGCTAGGCTTTTCTATAAAACGAAGAAGGGGACATATGGCAACTTTACGTCAATAATTGAATCTACGACAACTGGACACAGAAAATTGGACACACGGTAATTGGAGGCATACGAAAGTTCGCTGTTGCCAACTAAACGAGTCGATTGATTTTTGCTTTTTTTATCGGAAGATAACTTTGTCCAAATTGACACGAATGACTGAGCTAATGTGGCCTTAATCATGGCCTCTGCTCGTTATCGGATAATTCGTATGTAACTGCAATTATCGAAAAACTTCCTTTCAGGAATTAAATCTTTTTCCCTTAAATAGATTGTCTTATATTTGTATAAATCATTACTAACTGTGAAAATTGCACGAACGCGTCCAATTATTGCAGATCACTGCTCATTTTCATGAGTTAGCAAAAAAAATCTGTACCAATTAGAAATTAAGGAAAAATAATTCCGAGCTTTCCGCGAAAACGTAGCAAACATCGGTTCCTTTGCAACTTGTGACGATTCGTAAACTTATAGTTAACCTCTGTGGCTACGATAAATCTCTCCCGTACATTAATTAAACAAGAATTGACAGCGCAGTCTGCGCGAAAAGGGTCAGGTATCGACAATGTCATTTTTCATTGGGTACCCTGAATTAGTGTTGTACGTGAATCAATTTTATATGGAAATATTTCTGCGCCCCTACCCACATAAAATATTGAATTATTCAACAGCTTCTATCCAGGTATTCGTTTGAAAATCAAATAAATAATTAACAATTCTAGGTAGAAAAGCTGTGTGTTAATTTTTAAAATGGAAAATTATTTAGTAAAGCTGTTAAAAGCAACTAGCAGATTTTCACCGATTCGGACTGACATACACATTTTGAGGTTTCGAGAACATGTGACGAAATTATATATAAATAATATTGTATTTATAATAATCGGAATCGGAATTTCAAGTCAACGTCAATACCTTCAGTTATAAAATGTTATAAATAATTTATGTGTGTTAGTTCCATAGTTCAGCAGAAATAATTTTATAAAGTGTTGCAAGTTCCGTAGATATCTTTGAAAACTTTACATAGTCTAAATAAATGAAAATCACACTAGTTACGTTGGATGTACTAAGAAACTACAGTGAACCTATTTACTAATAAATAAGATACAGTTTTGCAAAGGTACATTTACAATATTCATTTCTTATAATTTGAACGAACCAAACAGCAAAACCCAAGTTAGTCTAATAATATCTTGACATAGCAATAAAAACTATCGTCCACCTTGCTGTTCACATAAGTCAATCCACCGCAGAAGAGCATATCTAACACGAGTTAACATGTGCTCTACATGATTCAATAATTTTTTCACATAAATATTTCTGAGTTTCATAGCTATCGTTTATTACGTTACCCTACAAAAAGAAATCTAACGGAGTCAAGTCCGGACTACGTGTAGGGCAAGGATGAATTGTCCCTCATGCAAATAACCTGTTATGGAAAGTTTCATCTTGGTAGTGTTTTAGTGGGCAGATGATCCGTCATTTTGAAACCACATACGCTGTCTGACATAAAGAGGAATGTCTTCTAAAAGTTGAGAAAAATAATTATCTGAAAAGTGTAAATTCATTTCTGCATTTAAACTGCCCTCAAAGAACTGGGAACCAACGATAAAGTTGTCAACGATACTACACCACAGATTTACAGTAAAATTCTTTGACAGTGTGCTTTCCAAATACGGTTATGTTATGAATGGAAATGGCAATTTTGTCTATTTATAGACCTTTTATTACTAAACGTCGTTCGTCAGAAAATTGAATATTTATTAAAACCGGTGGATCAGTAGTAACTTCGTTTTTTAAAAATTGGCAGAAATTCACTCGACTTGGGTGATCATCCCCAGTAAGTGTTGCACTAATGCGAGGTGGTAAGGATGAAACTGATTTGCTTCTAAAACGTTAAATACTGAACTTTGGTTAAAGCCCACAGTTCTTGCAACTGCACGTTAATTTATATGGGGATTACCAGTTACTTGTTCGATGACTGACGCTTCAGCTGCTACAGTTGTAAGATGTCGTTTTCTCACCCTTGGCTCGGAAAACTGTTCTTATTGCAGCAAATTTCTTTCCAAACGCCTAAAGGTTATGTGATGGAAAGTGTCTATCCGGGTGTCCTCGTGCATACTGCCATACTGCTAAGTCCGCCGCCTTTCTGCATTTTCCCGAAATCAACATCATATCCGTCTTCTCGCTATTAGACAGCTGATTGTTATTACCACAAGAATCTATACAAATCAACAACTTTGTACAGAAGTTTGTTAAGTTTTGATAAAACAGCAGTTGCCATTTGCCTGTCCAATAGACTCGTAATATAAAAAAATATTTTGTATAGCTAAAAAGAGAGTTAACAATGAATTTCATGCACATGTGAGAGGTGTAGCCTACCTACTGTTACAAGATAAAATGATCACAAAGTATAAAATGTTGTTAATGTAAATGCATATCGTAAAGTTATATGCAACCCATTTCGTTCATCGAAAATGGAGAATCCTCTGTCGGTTAACAACTAATTGTGAAAAGCTGTATAGCAGACAGTGATCAATATTTCATGTAATTTAATTGTCCGTTTTTCTGCAATTACAGAAAAATTCTTGTTCTTAAAAATAATCAACGGAAAAGAATGCATTTCTGATTGAATATTTCTTTGGCTCTCAACATTCAACGCATAGGCGAACCACAGAGCTTTTAGTTTTGAGCGAGTCTGTTTTTTAATGGTACTTATCCATCCAGTATTCAAATTAGCTAGTCTAATAAGTATCTTATAAACCATATCACACACGAAGTAGAAACTTTTTGTGTATGATTTGAGACCAACGAAATTTTTTTAATAAAAAACAAGCTTCAATCAGCAACAACCGGTTTGCTGTTAAAATGTTAAATACTTAACTTTGGCTAAAGCCTACAGTTCTTGCAACCGCTCGTTAGTTTATATCGGGGTTACAAGTTACTTGTTCGATGACTGGCGCTCAGCTTCTACAGTTGTAAGATGTCGTTGTCTTACCTTTGGGTTGAAAAACTGTCCATATTGCCGCAAATTTCTTTTGAAACTCATAAAAGCATTATGTGATGGAAGGGGTTTATCCGGATATCTTCGTGCACATCGTCGTACTTCTAACTCACCCGCCCCTCTGCATTCTCCATAAATCAACATCATATCTGTTTTCTTGCTATTAGAATACATGAAAATTGATTGTTATTACCACAAGGATCTATACAAATTAACAACTTTGCACAGAGGTTTGTTAAGTTTTGACAAAACAGTGATTGACATTTTCCTGCTCGAAGGACTCGTATTCTAAAAAAATATTTTTTATAGCTAACAAGAAAAGTTAATAATAAATTTCATGCACATAGGAGAGGTGTAACCAACTTACTTTTTACAAGATAAATATATATATATATATATGTTGGTTTTGAGGATTCCGCGGGTGTTGTATGCTGTGGTTGGTTTCCAGGAATCAGTCGTATTACAAGAAGCATCAGCAGAAAGTTATCCGACAAGACCTGAAGATGGCAAATGTGACTTTGCCGAAACGTCGTCAAGACAACCAGCCCGGTCCGTCCC